>BQNB010094840.1:0-26020 GCA_026074375.1 Tanacetum coccineum
TAATCAACATGAGAGACATTGACATCTACAATGTCTCTCATAAAGATTATCTTAAGGACTTGTTTGTAAATGAAAAGATAACAAATCATGAAAGTGGCAATCCCACTTTTTTTCTCAACCCGATTTAACCTCACCGGAAGTTATCAATCCATTGAGTGGCAATCCCACTCCGATTTCAGAACCCGTGACCAAGTCTTCTTCTTCTTCCCCCACAATTATCTCCCTCGAAGAAAGTGAGTTAATTTGGGAAGAATTTGAAGCTTATCTCGCAAGTGATTCATTTCTATAAGGAAATAGTAATCCTTCATCTCTTCTCCCTCCTCTTCATAATTCTTTAAGTGGCAGTACCACTTTTTCTTCACCTAGTCTCCACCTTTCTGAGACTAGCGACTATTCTCTTGAGGAGTTCACCGATGAGCTCGCTCATATCACATTTCCACCAGGAAATGATGATCTTCCCTTTGATGTCAACTCCGATCTTCTAGAGTTAGAGTATTTGCTTAACCATGATCCTAGCAAGGATATGGATTCGATTCTCGAAGATTCGGTTGATGAAAATTCTCTTGATGACAACCTTGATGATACCATCTCCGAGGAGTTCACCGATGAACTTGCTCCTAGTGAATCATTTCCACCGGGGGATGATGGTATGACTCCAAAAGACGTTATTAAAGAAGTGAAATGTTTGCTTACTCAATCTCCATTAGCAAACTATTCTCTCGATAACGATCTTATTAATACCATTCTCGAGATGTTCACCGATGAACATGATCTTGATTACTCATCCCCACCATTATATGATGATGTTTTCTATGAGGATTTTTCCGAGGTTGATGCTTTGCCTTCGACCGACAACGAGGACAAGATATTTAATCCGGGTATACCCATTCATGAAAACCTCTTTGAAGTCACCAATCTTGCAACACCGGAAAAGAATGTAAAGAAGACCACTAATGCTTCTTTAATTCTTGAAGATTTATATCCTCCTCTTTATGAACTTCCTTTCCACAAAGAAGTTCCCGGGCTCGGAGCTTTACTCCACGTTTTCGTCGTAAAATAAGGAAAGGTTTTATCCCAGGATTCTAACTTCTAAAAGAGTTCATACTTCTCTTCTCCCAAAACTATCTCATCGGGGCCCTAAAGCTTTCAAAGTCATTAAAATTCTTGAAAGCCCGATTGAGATTTTTCTTTGCTCTTATGGAGAGGACATCCGTGTCTTGGATGTTCCGTGTTCTCACTCCTTTATCCCCCTTGCTCTCACTCAAGTATGGGGAGGATGGGGTCAAGCTAAGTGACTTAAAACATGTGCTTCGTGGGTGGCTATACCGATGGCTTTATTCCTTAGTATAATCGTAATAGTAGTATGGTAGTTTAGTAGTAATAAATAAGTGTTTTTTTTGTTGTGTGAGGCTCGCCTCTTCCATTTTCTGTGTTTTGTAATGTCCAGGATTTCTTGGATTTTTGAAGCCTCTCGTGCTCGCAGGTTTGTCCTTCGTTCACAAGAGCTTCACATCCTCAGCTTCATTTGGGAATCCGATATCCAAATCTTATCGACTAACGTTTATCTTTAAGCATACTTAATAAACGGCTTAGGATTTGCGTAGAGACCCTTCTTAAAGCATCTGAGGACAATGGTTTATTTCTAGTATGGGGGGGTGGGAGGGGGGCGGGGTGGGGGGTGGGGGGGGGAGAGGGGGACGCGGGAGGGGGGTGGGGGGGGGGGCGTGGTGGGGGGTGGAAACTGGGGGTGAGGGTGGTTCTGTCGGTGTGGCGCGGGAGTGAGGTCGGGCGGGTTTTAGTTGGACGGGTCCGTGCTTGGTGGGGGCTGTTATTTGTACGTGGTCAGTGCAGTGGCTCGGTAGGCGGGTGAATGGAGCTTATTTGAGTGACTGCTATTAGAACTCGGGGGTAGGGAGAGACCTTGGAGTATATGGGCTGGGTTTTTGTGGTGGTAGTGGGTGGTGAGGAGGCGGGGGCGTGGGTGTTGAGGGGGGTGAGGGTGTGATGGAAGTGCCGGGCGCATGCAGGGGGTTGTGATTTGGGTTGTGTAGTCGGAGTGGTTGGTTCTGGGAGGTCGTGGCGGTGGGTAGTGCGTGGATGGCGGCGGTAGAAGAGGGGGTGTGGGGTGCGGGGGGGGGAGGGCGGGGGTACGGGGCGGGATCGGGGTGCGGGGGGGAGGGGGCTTGTTTTGGGCGGGAGGGATTGTGGGGGGTTTATGAAGTTGTTGGGGCGGGGTGTGGGTGATAGGCGGGGGGTGGGATGGGTGTAGGGGGGCGGCATCTGGTGACCAAGTTAAGGCTTGTTTGAGAAGGGTGGGGGCCCATGGGGCACCGGGGGAGGGATCGAGATTGGTTGTAGCGTCATGGGGTCAACGAGAGATGTTGGATAGTTCGTGTCGGGATATGGGCGTGAAGGCTGGTCCGCAGGGTGTTTCTGTGTACATGGCGGTGTTGAGGATGCGGAGATCTGATGGCGTTGGACGGATAGTTAGTGGAGGCAGCCGGGATTTGGGGTGATTTTACGCAAGGGGCGTTCTGGGGGGTTAATTGCTGTGGGTGGGGGCGGTGGTTGGGCGGCTGTGTGGGGGGAGATGTAATGCGACAAGGTAAGGATGGGCGTGGAGGAGTTTGTGGAGAGTGGGCGGTGTGGCGGTTAAGAGTGGACGGGACGGGGGGGCTCCGATGGTGCCTTGAGAATCCGCAGGGTACGATAACGGTGATGGCGTGGGGAGGGATGGATGTCCGGGTATTGGCGTGTGGTTGTGGTGGTGATTCGGGCGCCCGGTAGTTGTATGTGTTCGGTGGGGGGTCGGGGTTTCTATTGGTTTGGGTTGGGCGTTCGTGCGGCGCCTGGCGTTGCCGGAGCTTTCTGCGTGGTGGATGGGGCCGCCGTTGGGACTATTTTAGCTCAGATGTTGGAGCCATGTCGCGGGGACTCGGCGCGAGCATCGATCTCGAGCGGGGGAGCATATGCGGGGTATGGCGTGGGTTATGCGGCTGGGGTTTGTGTGGACTGTACGGGTATTGCGGGGGAGCAGCTGATTATCCCGAGTGCTGGGGATTGGGGTGGGGGTTTGTTGGCGGGTCTTCGGGAGTTTATGGGTTCGGGGGTAGCCTGGGATTAAGGGGGAGGGCTCTATCGAAGGGGGAGGACGAGGGAATCTTGTGCGGCAGAGGTTGGGCGATTTTTGTCATGTTGTGTTGGCTGGTAGGGTGTTTTGAGGTTTTGAGAGGTTGGAGGGGGTGATGGGTGGTGAGTTTGGGGGGGGGAGTAAATCCATACAACATCATCAAATTTCGGGTGGGGGTGAGGGTGTGGGGGTGGGGGGGTTTGGCGTGGGGGGGGGGGTGGGGGGGGGTGGGGTGGGGGAGGGGAGGTTTTGGGGTGAATAATAAATAAAAAACACACTAAAAAACACCCCCACCCCCCACCCCACAACCAAACCCAAACACCACCACACACTCTCACTCAAACAATAAACTAAAAACCCACAACACACACCACCTCTATATACTCACTCAAAACAATACACACAACCATCCACTCACAACACACAAACCACACACCCCAAACCACTACCAAACAAACCTCTCACACCCCAACCCCCCCCCCCCCCCCCACCCCCCCCACAACAACACACCCCCCCACACACCCCCCCCAAAAAAACCCAACTCACAAAAACTCTCTCCCCACCCCAAAACAACCACCAACAACCCAACCCAACCCAACCACAACAAATCTATCCAAACCACATATACCCCACAAGAGACACCCACACCACCCCACCCCACCTACACCTCACACACCCCCCAACAACATCCTAACACCACCCCCCCACAAACATCACAATACTACTCAACTCATTCACATTTACCTCATAACTAAAACCCTCCACTCTACTACCTCCACACATTTTTAACCTTATCAAATAGACTAGCAAAAATATACACACCCATAAGTCTTCCCAGATGATATAATATATATAAAATCTCCACTATAAATTAAATTTTCAACCATCTCACTCGTCATTACTCCCAACACTCTCTAAAAAATAAACTTCTCAATTTATAACTGAGTAAGTATACATCAATATCACAACACATATAACATAGTCTCACGACACACATACTATAAAAAATCTCTAAACCAAACAACTCACAAACTACATAAAATCCCCTCACAAAACAAACCTAAAAAACCACTTCATACAATAAAAAACTATAAAAACAAAAAAACAAAAAACCACTTCATCTACTACTCTCACTAGAAGTCACTCATCTCACTCATTATAGTATATAGTACTATTAAAGACTCGTCTAAATATCTACCACCGCACTCACACTCATGAAACATATTGATTCTGATAATATCAAGATTATCAAGATAGATAATAAACTTCCCTTAATTCAAGCACTGATTTAGATAGATAGTATAGATATTTTCAAATAATTGTGTGTGATACGATATATCACTCCGAACCACATCTCTCAAATTACCATTTATAACTTATTCTTATATTTCATTACTTTTTTTCTTTCCTTCTTCCCCCACACAAAATCTATTAATACCTCCTCCCCAAATTCTAATTCAAGATTTTTTTTATTTTTAAATATTTTATATTATAATATCCTTCTGATTATATATATTTTTATTCAAATCCAATTTCTTAATTTATATATATTATAAACACCACACACAATCTCAAAAAAAACCAAAGTCAATACCACAACCATAACCATATTAAAACACCCTTAAAATGAACGAACACAAACACTCTACACCTATTCATCTCTCACACATCGAGAAACAATAAAACATGTATTCCTCAATCCTACTATTCGTAGTGAAAAGAGACACTCTTCTGTGTGTTGTTATCTATTCTCTATCACATATATAGATAGACACTCTCTCTCATTTTTTAAACACACTAAACAATCCATGTATCACCCTCCTCGTCACTTAACTAGAAAAATAGGTGTAACATAATGAGATTAAATTATATAACTCCATGAGAGCTAGTTATAATACCAACCCAACCCAAATATACAACCTCTACACCTCTATCAATAAGTTGGTTTATATAAGTGTGTGTGTGTGTGTGTAACACTTCCATTTCTTCTCTTATCTCTAACCTGTATTAGATACTCAACACAAACCCCAAACACTCTCTTCGCAAAAAATTAACAATCACCACAAGATAACAAAGCTGATTTTAATTTTTATTTTATGTGGATATTTTATGTATATTGGAGTATTATTTACTAATACAAATCACATAAACAACCCCCCTTTAATATATATCTATATACCATGTTCTTTCTCTGTACCACAAACTAACACCCATCTCCCATCCCCACCCCCCACAATACTTCACTTCATGTGTATAAATAATACACTTACACACACTATACGGCGCGCTAGATACAAAACCCCACTTTAAGACCCAAACACACACAACTCTCTCCAAAACAACAATATATCAATGTGTATTTGTCCTAGAGTAATACGAGAGATATGTGTGTGTCATCTCGTCCACGCACTCGCGCCGAGATTTTATTAATTCTAAACTAAATAACCAATCCACAATACCTTCAATTAATCTTCCTCATAAACTCAAATTTTTAGCTGAAAATTTTCTTATCCTCCGTGTGTCAGTAATGAAGAGATTTGAATATATATAAGAAGAGATATATAGAGATAGAAGTGTAATATAGATATCTCAACTTTTTACCCCCACCACTCTCGCTCCAATAAATAGTATTACCTATACAAACAAATATCCTTCCCATTCACACTGTTGTGTCTCTTTTAATTGCGCTCGCTCTTCTCTTTCACACTCATTATCTCAAATTACTTAACTATCTCTCTATATGGATGGAAATTAAATCCTTTAACTAAAAGAAGTGTATTCTTTGTCTCTCTACTAGTGAAGTGTGTGTGGTTCTTAACAACATTATCTTTGATCTTTGATTACAATATGTTCTTCATAGTTATGTGAGTCATTTTATTAAATTAACTATGTGTATTTATAAATCATTTATCCCACATTTATTCTGTCTTCAAATATATCTTAATATATCATCTATTTATGTCTTTAATCTGTCACTTTATTGTAGTTAATTAATAAAGTATTTCCTCAATAGAAATATTATATATACAAGACATATAATGTATATAGAAGGCACATGTATAAATTCACCACCTAATTATACACACTACACATTCTTATAGATATCAAATTTCATCTACACGCTCACACCAAATCCACACTTCTTCTCGCCGTCCTCTCATCCATACTAAAAAAATGACTCGCTCACTCTACTCATCATATTCTACACTAATTATAAAAGTTATTGTGTTCTTTTAATAATTTTGTGTGTATATACGCGCATAAACCACAATATTCCATTATATATAGAGATTAATATTTAAATCTAAACCCAAACTGTGTGTGTTTATATAGTAACTACCACACCAAATATATTATAGTTAGTGTTCCCATACCACTCTGTGATAGATGAATATAGATATGACTTGAGAGATAATCCTTCCCTGATATACATCCTGTGTGTCATAGTATAATAAGTCACCCTTCAGTGTGTATAGATAGACACAATTGTGTTACTTTTTGTTGTGCTTTATATGTGTGTATGTATTACACTCGATACTGCCACATAACTCTTCTTTCATACTCATACTTCTTAGAGGATGTTTAAGATCGTTTGGTCTAGAGAATTTCTCTCTCAAAATAGATGCATATAACAAATCCTCATATAAAGCTCACTCGACACTCAGATATATTATATGGTCTCTTGTTATACGGGTTCACCCTTTATCGATATAGATAGATATCTTGTTTCTCACGACCTTATGAAACTCCTCCCTTTCACCCCCGCGAGCATACACTAACAAAAAACGTAATCCTTCCACCCCCCACCTCTACAGTGAAGTAGAGCTCCAAAATATTGTGTTCGAAGAGTCTAGTCTCACAAAAATAGGGAGAATATCTCGACTAGAGACAGATAAAGCGTTTTTGAGTTAATTGGGTTTGTGATACTCCGATTAGGGCATGTTGGTGAAAGTTGTCACTTAGTAGGGTTATGATGATTTTGATGTATGGGACCAAGGTTAAGAATAATATAGATTCCCCCCAGCCCCTATTATTTGTCGGAAGATTTTAGTATGTGGGGTTTGTGATTGTCGGTTGGTTTTGTTGATAGTAGTTAGGATATGTTGAGTTTGTGCACCCCAGTGCGGGTGATCTGAGTGTGAGTGTGTTTTTGTTTTGTTTGTTACTAAAGGGAATGGATTACCGGTGTTAACATGTGTTGATGCTTTTGACACCCCACAGAGATAGTTTATCGGACTCACGACCTTCGATTTCAAAGACATCTTTAAGTTTCCCGTATTTAATTAGCCTTTTAGAAAAACTTAAAATTAAAATAGTCTTAGTTCATCAAGCATATTTAAATTTAAGAAAAGAGATTTCTCCCTTATTTATTAACTCCATGTTTACTACACTTAATACAATTATTCATCCTTTAAGGACATTCCTCGACCTTTTACGACGGTTACAACATCGGTTTGTGAGCAGCAAGATGCGAGCAATCTTTTATCCGCCTCGGATTATTCTTCTACCTGATGGGTCTTTTCTTTAGAAGTGTAAAAGCGGTTTGTGAGCCGGCAAGATGCAGCAAACTTTTATCAGCCCACAGTTTATAATTATTACTCATTTTTTCTATTTTTTTTTGACTTTGTAATTACCACGATATAGAGAATAAATTCGTTTCTAGAAAATTTAAGTTTAAATTTGTATCAAAATTATGATATCGACAAAATTCAAAATTGTTGATTTAAGTTTAATTTTCAAAAATAGCACGCTAATTATGTAGTCGGTTAGAAGCTTTATGGGTGAAAAAGGCACACATTACACCCACAATGGAGCTCTTACGATTTTCCAAATGAATGCTTGTTTAGCATCTAACTCTCACTTAAACTCTATCATTTTTCGTTTCTTCGCAATCGTGCGATCGTTTAGTCTAAAAGTTAAGGAAACAAGCTATGAGTCAACCGCAGTCGATCGAAGTCAAATTTACTCTTATTCTACTGCGGGGAAAGTCAAATTGTGACAAAAACTTATTTTATTTTTTAAATTTTTAAATTTTTTCATTTTTTTTGTAATTTTGATGGTAAAAAGGGATTACGTGGAAAACACGACTGCAGGCACATCAAATCGAAGATCCCCATACTAGAATTAACATTGTCTCGATGCTTTAGATAGGGTCTCTACGACAAATCCTAAGCCGTTTATTAAGTATCTTAAAATTAAAACGTTAGTCGATAGGTTTTGGATACGGATTCCCAAATGAGCTGAGGATGTGAAGCTCTTGTGAACGAAGGACAAACCTGCGAGCACGAGAGGCTTCAAAAATCCAAGAAATCCTGGACATTACAAAACACAGAAAATGGAAGAGGCGAGCCTCACACAACAAAAAAAACACTTATTTATTACTACTAAACTACCATACTACTATTACGATTATACTAGGATAAGCATGGGTTGCCACCCACGAAGCACTTGTTTTTTCAGGATACTTAGCTTGGAACCAATCCCCCTACTTGAGTTGGTCAAGGGGGATAGAAGTGGAGCACGGAACATCAAGACAGGATGTCCTCTCATAAGAGCAAGAAAAATCTCAACGGGCTTTCAAGAATTTTAATGGACTTTGAACGGCTTTAGGCCCGATGAGAGTAGTTTTGGCGAGAAGAAAAGTATGAAACTCTTTTAGAAGTTTAGATCCTGGGGTGAAACCTTTTCCTTATTTTTGACGAAAAACGAGAGTAAAGTCCGAGCCAGGAACTTCTTTGTGGAAAGGAAGTTCTAAAGAGGCGAATTAAAATCCCAATAATTAAAGAAGTTAGTGGTCTTTTTACATTCTTAATCGGTGTTGCAAGATTGGTGTCGTCAAAGAGTGTTCAGATTGGTCTTATAACCCAGGATTAAATATCTTGTCATCGTTGTCGGTACAAAGGCAAAGCATCAACCTCGAAAAAATCCTCATAGAAAACCGAGTCACACTCGGGAGAAGGAAGGAAATCACTTGATCCAGAAGATCAAGTTCATCAATTAAGAGTTTAGACTATTTGATTTTCTCTTCCTTAGAGTTAAATGGATCTTTATAAGTATCATCCATTAAGGTTTCAGATTCAAAAGTTCTTCCTCATAATCATCCCATAATGGTGGGGATGAGTAATCAAGAGCATGTTCATCGGTGAACATCTCAGAAAGGGTATCAACAAGATTGTCATCAGGAGAATTTTTATCAACCGAATCTTCGAGAATAGAATCCATTTCCTCGATAGGATCATGGTTAAGCAAATACTCTATTTCTTGAAGATCGGATTCGGCATCAAAGGGAAGGTAATCAATTCCTGGTGGAAATGTAAAATGAGCGAGTTCATCGGCGAACTCCTCAAGAGAATACTCGCTAGTCTCAGAAATCGGGAGACTAGGTGAAGAAGAAGTGGTACTGCCACTTAAAGAATTATGAAAAGGAGGGAGAGGAGATGAAGGATTACTATTTCCCGGTGGAAATGAATCACTTGCGAGATAAGCTTCGAATTCTTCCCAAATTAAATCACTTTCTTCGACGGAAGTAAGTGTGGGGGAATAAGACTTGGTCACGGGTTCCAAAATTGGAGTGGGATTGCCACTCAATGGATTATCATGATATGGAGGGAGATCTTTGGTTTTATCAAGATTTAGCAAGTTCTCAATAATGTCTCCCTCTAGATCAAAGATATAATCATTAACTTCCGGTGAAGTTAAGTCGGTATGAGAAGTGAGAGAAGAGGTGGGATTGCCACTTGGATGATTTGTTGCAAACAAATCTTCAAGAATTTCCTCATGTGAAACATTATAGACATCAATCATGTTGATTGATTCTTGATGAGGTTGAGTTGAATAGCTTGAAGTGTCATGTCTCATATTCAAGGTTAATCTTTCATTACCGTCACGGAGAATCATTTCTTCTCCATGAACGTCAATCAAAGCACGAGCGGTCCGTAAGAAAGGTCTTCCCAAGATGAGGGGGACACGAGGATCGCTTTCATAATCAACGATGACAAAATCAGCGGGGAATGTGAACTTTCCAACCGGAACAAAGACATCTCTTGCAATTCCAACCGGAGTGCAAATCTCCCGGTTAGCAAGTTCAAGGGTCATTTGGGTGGAAATAAGCTCGGGTAATCCTAACTTTTTCCACACCGAGAGTGGCATCAAGTTGATGCTAGCTCCTAGATCGGCTAGGGCTTTGCACTTGAGCTCACTAAAACCACACGGAATGAGAAATTTCCCAGGGTCACCTAGTTTTTCGGGTAACTTCTTTAGGATAACCGCTGAGCAATTTTCATTGAGGGGTGTATTTGCCAATTCTATAAGTTTTTCCTTATTGGAAAGGAGAGACTTAAGCATTTTTTGGTATTTCGGGATTAGAATCAAAGCATCGGCAAGAGAGATATTGATGTGAAGTTGTTTGAACATTTGCCAAAATTTGTGAATTTGGACTTCATCTTTCTCTTGCCGTTTTTCTTGGTTCATTCTTGAAGGATAAGGGATATGAGGGTAACGAGGATCCCTTTGGTGAACCACATAATTTCTTTGAGAAGGAGGTTTAGCTTTTTGGACGAGAGGAGGTGGGACCTTAATGGTATACTCACCATGTTCTGGGTCCGTTAAAGTCTCCTCAACACGTTCATCCTCCTCCGGATTAATGAATGGAGGAGGCATAGGAACGGAAGGTCCATCAAGAACAAGACCACTTCGAGTGGTAATGGCTTTCAATTCACCCTTCGGGTTAGCAACGGTGTTGCTAGGGAGAGATCCCGAACCCGAAGTAGAAGCGGTGTTCATTTGGAAAAAGCTAGCCATCATGTTCTTAAGCTCGTTTGTTTGATTTGACATTGAAGCTTGAATTGAAGATTTCATTTCATTCCTTAACTCATTTTTCACATTGTTAATTTGAGCTTGCATGGCTTTTATATTAACATCATTCATTTTCTTAATTTTCTCCAATTCACTTAAAGGAACACTTTGATTTTGTTGAATTGGAGCTTGATAAGTTTGATTTTGATTGAAATTGTTTCCTCGGTTATATCCTTGAGGTTGGCTAAAACGGTTTTGATTATTTTGCCCGTTTTGTTGAACAAAACCCGGTGGTCTTGTTTGATTAGCCACACCTGGAGGACGATAATCGGAATTACCCTGATTGTAGTTATCTGCGGCTGCTGCAACGTATCCTTGAATATTATCCCGATATTCCGGGAAAGTGTTGCCATCGGCGGCGAGACACTGATAGTAAGGATGAGCACCACCGCACGTAACACAAATCTCCTCAACGGCTTTTACGGAAGCTGGAGGTGGGGTTGCTTGAAATTGTTTTAGAATAGCCGTCATGGCGGTAGTCACAGCACTCGTCTGCTGATTTACTGCATGAGTAAGTTTGGCTATATCGGAAGAAGAAGAATTACCATCACTTGATTTCACTTGAGAAACAACCGATTTGTTTCGTGAATTGCGGACCTTGGATTTGTTTTCGATAATCGTCAACACATCTTAAGTACTTCTTTCCAAGAGATTGCCACCGATGGCAGAATTCAAGGAATCTTGATCGGCCGGGTTCAAGGCATTGTAGAAAGTATCAAGTTGGTGCAATTCGGTGAAACCATGATGAGGACAAGCACGAAGGATATCTTTGTATCGATCCCATGCCTCATGAAACGATTCATCAAACCGTTGTTGAAAATTAGAAATTTCATTTCGAAGGTTTGTCGTTCTTGAGGGGGGAAAGAATTCGTTGATGAATTTGGACACAAGATCCTCCCAAGTGAGAATAGAACGAGGGGGTTCTTTTTTAAGCCAACAATGGGCTGCCCCCGCAAGAGAGAAAGGAAAAAGCATAAGCTTTGTATTTGATTGTGGAGGTTATTTTGTTGAACCAACAGATGTGGTCATGAAGATTGTCTTTCTCAAGTCCGATGAATTGGTCCGAAGTCATCATATTAATGAGACTATGTTTGAGCTCGAAATGCTCAGCAAGAATTGGTGGAACCACGATTGCCTCCGCATAACCCTCGGTGGGTACACGGAGCAATTCCGCCATAGTACGTTGATCGGCCATCGTAACTACGGGTGATTCTTCAAGAGCGAACGGTTCGACTCTTTGGTTAGAACGTCTACGGTTACGACGTTTCGGGTTTGAAGTGGTTGGATTAGAAGAAGAATTACCAACGAGATTAAAAGAAGAATGAGTGTGCATGCACTAAAAAGATTAAAAGAAAAATATTTTTGGTTTTTTCAAAAATTTCACAATTTATTTTAATGGACAAAACGAGATCGAATAACTTAAACCAATAATCGACAAGCTTCACGGTAGCTCTTTAAAAGAAAAACGCACAAAGGAGTGGAGGAGTAGGAAAGCGCGAAGCTATTAAAAACCTTTCTCCTTTAGGGTCGTAGTTCCTCGGAACAACCCTTCTTATACCCCTCTTAGAGTTTGTTAAACTTTTAAAGGTGAGCCGTACGTCGCTAGTGACACAAAGGCAAGTTTTGAATCTTTTGTTCGAGAACTTATTATGATAATGCTCAAGATGCAAGCATTATATTGATGATGATGATTTTTATTTCTTGATTAAGGATAATTTTTTTTATGTTTTTGATTTTTTTTTGATTTTTTTGATTTTATCTTATACTAATACTAATAAAAGAAAATGAAAAATATTTTTGTATTTTTTATATTTTTAATAAAGAAAATATTCACAAACGGGAATGATAACTTCACGAGGGAAGGGTCTTCAAAAACTAATCTTCAAACGAAACGATAATCGATTACACCTCCCCGGCAACGGCGCCAAAAATTGATAGTAGTTAAATTCAACCTTAACGTGGTGCAAATTGAAAATCAAGAACGTTTGTGATCGCGTGAATTGAATGGATTAAGAATTTTTGGATTTGGTTTTTCTAATTCTACGATTAAAATGTAAAAACGATTAAAGAAAAACTAAAAACGAAAGCTAAAAGTGATTAAAAGCTAAAAACGAGAACAAAGACTTAAAAACGCGATTAAAAAAAACTAAATTATCAAAAATTAAACCCTAAATTGATTTTTTAAGCTTTAATTATCCTAAATGACTAAACTAAACGGAAAATTAAAGAAAATCCTGAAACGAAAGATTTTAAAGTGAAAAAAACGAAGAAAACGAGAACGAGGTAAGAATCCCGTTCTTTAAAAAACGAAATTTTGAAATTTTAACCCTACAAAAGAAATTCTATTTTTCCTAAGTGCTAGATGATAAAATATTTTTTTTTTAAAAAGAATTATATTTTTTTGACTTTTTAATAATTTATTATGAATTAAAAACGATTTTAAAAAGAAAAATTAATTAAAAATAGTAAACGAAAAGAGAAAATTATGAAAAAATTACAAAAAGTAGCTAAAAGAGTGTTGATTCTAAGAAAATTAAAATGGGGTTGCCAGCTTAATTGAATAAGCTGGGAAAAAGCTAAAACAGCTTATGGGCTTATTGGGCTTAAAAGGTGTTATAATAATTGTTTGTGCAAGGATAGCAGGTGAAAAGACCCAAGGGCAGTTGGTTAGTGTGTGGGATGTGTGGGACGAGTGTGTGTGTAAAAGGAGGTCACAAGGTCGAATCCTTGTGGCTTCCTTTTTGAAAAATATATTTTTAAATTTTTTTTAAAACTTATAAAACTAGAAAAAATAAGCAAATTTTAAAAAGGCAACTTTTTTGTATCTCAAAAATAAGCTGGGAATAAGCAAACTAAAGGGGCAGTCTACTTTTTACACTAAGAACTAAAAATGCTAACTGATAAGCTATTCCTAAACTATGTTACAAATGCTAACTGTTAAGCTACTTTTAAGGCAAATAAGCTAAAGGAAATCAAAGGAAAGCTCAAACAAATAAGCTATACTACCTAATAGGTAAATGCAAACAAATTTAAGCTAAGAAAATTAAGCTGAAAAGGGCTGAAATGATAGAATCACTAAATGCTTAAAAAAACTTAATATTCTAAACTAAAAGGACAAATAAGCTAGTGAAAACGCAAACTAAGCTAAAGCAGGCCTTCACTAACAGCTAATAAGGTTGTCCTATACCTAATAAGCAAATGAAAACAAAGTTAAGCAAGTAAAACAGACAGATAAGCAAGAAAACTCAAATAAGCTATAAGGCACAAAATGCAAACAAGGCAGCCTAAGGGGCACTCTTAAAGCTTAATTTTAAGCACCTTAGAGGGTCCTAATGGCTATATGAGGAAAATGGGCTTAAAGACTGTCCAAGTGGCTATCTAAAACTACAAAGAAAAGAAAGTTTGAAATTCTAAAAAGCTAGAAAAAAGTCAAAGGAAAAGTGCTTAACACTTAGCACATGCTGATTTTTCAAAATTTATAAAGGCAAAAAGGGCAATTTGCAGGCTTAGAAATAAGCTGGAAAATAAGCTCAAAAATGAAAGTTAAGTTAAAACAGATTGAGTTGGACAGACTATGAGCTTATGCTCAAAAATGCAAAAGCTAAAAACACTTTTAACTAACTTGAATTTAAGATTGAAAAATGTGTTTTGAAAACTTAAAAAAAATGACTTGACAGATTGTTGGACTAAAACTCAAATAATCAAAGACTCTTAACCAACAATGATTTACTGCATTAGGACACTAAAAAGATAACTAAAACTGGACTCCAAAGCTGGTTTTAAAATCTCTTACCAAATAAGCTATGTAAACTGATTTGAAGCCACAGTTTTAAAGGACCTTTTTGAAAAACTTAAAAACAATCTTTAAGACTTTAAATCTTTGAAAAACTGATTAAACTCAACTTAAGAATGCTTGTTAAGGATGGCCAAGGTGACCCAAATAGGTTTTTATACCAAAATGACCCATTTTAGGACTTAACCCAAACACCCCTTAAGATAGCAAAAATTAATTTTAAGCTAGTCTTTTGATGTTTTAAGTTACTGTTAATTGAAAACTAAGCAATCTTAAGCAACAATAATCAATAAGCACACAAAATTAAGCATTAAAATAAGCAAATAAGATATAAGCAGTTAAAAGGCAGTTAAGGACGGTTTTAAGCAAAAAACTAAAACAAGATCATGAAAATAATAAATTAAGGCAAATAAGCAACAAATAACAATAAAAAGCAAGATAAGCAAGTAATAAGCAGAAAATAAGCTTAACTATAGTAAATGGCAAAATTTTAAAAAAGAGCTTACAAAGGTCCTTAGCTTTTTGGCAAGATAATAAGCTCTCAACAGCTTATTAAACCAATCCTATATGCTTCCCATGAAGCACTAACCCAAGGCTATCCCTTATAAACCTTGCTCCTTTTGATTTGACAGATTCTTGATATTTTTGGATTTTTGAGTTTTTTAACAGAAAATGAAAATGAGCTTTTATATGAGCTTCTAATCACTTAAAAGCTTATATAAGAGCTTAAACTAGGTATTTAAAAGATAAGAAGCTTAAATGACAAGTATTTAAGAAAAGCTTTAAAATTGCATAAAATTAATTTGCAAGTATTAAAAGACAGAAATTAAAATGACAAGATAATTTAAATGACAATGTATTAAAATGACAGTATTAAAATGGTACAAATTAAGGTTTACAAGCTTTTTCCTTCTAAACACAAAAATTTGACACCCATACAAATAAGCTATACTAAGCTATTTATACTAAAACCTAGGTCTTCAAGCTGTGTTTCTTTGCTGAGAGACTTCTTCATATGTGTTTGTTGTGTGAGATGAATCCAATAGTCAATCTTGGCCATAGAATTGCCTTGGTCCTAAGGCCAAATGATCAAGACCCTTGATTCGTATAGCCAATGATGTTGTTTAGGATTGCCACCATGGACTTGGCTTCATATGGGGTGGGGCTTAAGAGGGATGGTGATAGTTTTGGCTGGTTGGGAACAGTAAACGAGGGTGAAAGTGATGGGGAGAGTGAACAGGGTTTTATGGCGGGAAAGTGTTTATGGTTAAACTGGTGTAGGGTATAACTTTAGGGCATTGGCAGGTTAAGTCCCTCAATGTGTATAGTTGCATTACACTGGTGGTCCTTATGGTGATAAGAGAGTTTTGGGACTTGGCAAAATCAGTCCCTAAAGGTATATGTGGTTATTGCATGAAAGGTCCTTGGGACTAACGAAATTGGATATAAAAGGGTTATATGGCTTAACATTGGTTAAATGAGTATGGGATTTTAGAAGTGATTTGGGCCATGTATGGTTTTAAGGGAAATTTGGCCCATTTGGATTATAAGGCTTATAAAGCTTAGTTTTGATGGCTTATTGGGCTGACTTGGCCCAATAAAAAGGGTTAGGTTGGCCCAATAAGTTTTCCTTGGTTACGGCTTCGGCTTTGACTTGACCTTTGACTTTTGTCGGGGTTGACTTTGACTTTGAATTGGTTGACTTTTTGGGTTTGATTTGACTTTGTCTTTTCACGCTTTTTCATTCCGTGCTCAGTTTTGTCGTTTTTGGCTTTGTTTTTTCGTCCTTTTGTCGGATATCCGTTTCCTTCACAATATAAATGAAAACATACAAATACAATGTATTTTTGGTACGTTTTTGGTCATTTAATTCTGGATTTAATGGAAAATGGTATGTGTAATTAAGCACATACCACTCTTGAAGCTCTTGTCCTTCTTGTATAAGGCGTTGTAACACTAGCAGTGGTAAAAATTACAACAGTGGGAAAACTTCCTTTTCCAGTACTCTTTTCAACATCTCCAGTCATCAAATCCTCCCCTTGATCCATCCCCCCTTTGTTTGGAGCATCCTCTTGAGCAAATCCTACTCTTCTCTTCTCATTATCCTCAAGAGTCTTGACTCTGTTCTTCAACTGAGTAATTTCTAGGTCTTGACTCTGAATCCTTTACTCCATAAGCAAGTGTTGTTGTTGCAAGTTGGTACACATGCCCATCAATTCTTGAAGTTTTTTTTGCATACTGCCCTCACCACCACCAAGAGAAGTAACCCTTGGTGATGCTTCATGGGGCATGGCAGAGGTCTTAGTAATGTTTTCCCTGTCTTGCCCTGCATCTAAGCTAGTGGCAGTAGGGAAAGCCTCCCCATGTCTGTCATGTCTTGTAGGAGATGCAGTCTCATCTGCTCTAGGTGTAGGGGCTTTAGACTAAGAAATCCGTATAACCCCTCTAGTTAATCTCCTAGGTGTGGAAATGTCACGATGAGATTGTGATGGAAGTGTTGTTGCTTGTTGTATGGGTTCTGGAGAAGTGGTTTGATCTTCTTGGGGTGTAGATTCATACTAATTGGGTTTTCTGAGCCTTCACCCTGTGGAACTAACATGGATTCAAACAACTGGACAGTCCTACCAGAAAAACTTAGACTGTTGACTCTTAGGGTAGTAAATACTTTTTGAGTGTGAAAGGGCACATCATAAGTCTCAGTATGTTTGATAACACCAAATTGACCCATTTTCAAAAAATTTCTATAAACCTAGGGAACATAAGAAATTTAACCTTACTCTTTATATTCCTCACCATACCATCAAAAATCATTTTTGAGAAGTTATAAACTCTGTTGGTGGCTAAACAAACAATAGCAGTGGCAATGTTACTACTAAATTCATTAAAACCAGTACTCTTTGGACTTAAACACTGCATGATGGTATGAATGAGAAACTTCCACTGATGTGAAAATTGGCCTTTTTGAAAAGAAAATCTTTGGTTTGGTGAAATATTATAGCCCATCAGTGAAAGGTTTTCAAAAAGCTCATTGTCAGGCAAAGTGTTGATACCTTCATCATCAAGAAGTTTGAGATGCCTTCTGATTGATGATTCAGTAACAGTACGTTGCCTGCCATTAACCTTAGAAATAATCTTTGTTTTTCCATCCACTGTTTTGACCCTATTAGTGGACCAAAACTGTTGGATGTGTGAAACATAGACAGTGGGACGAATCATTAAAGCATACCTTATGTGAGAGGCCTTAAGGAAGTCCACTATCTGATGGAAGTCGATATTTGACTCAATTTTCTCCAAAATAGCTACCATGTTGTGATAATCTTAAAAAGCAAGCTTTGTCATTATGTTTAGGGTGATGGGAAAGATATGATTAGATGATTTGGTACTATGGATGACTACAATTGAGATTTTATAGACTCTAAAAGAGATAAGATTTGACCGAATCAAGATAATTGAAACTTTATGATGAAGAAATCAAGTAAAATAATATAATTATCTTGAAACACCAATATAAGAAACCTTATATCGAAGAAAGCGAAGAAAATATCTCAACGGTTATATAAATTAATGTAACAAATTTTTAGTCAAACAGTACCAACTGCAATATTGTCAGCGGGAAAAATTAGTCTAACAGTGGAAACTAAGCCTGACAGTGGAAACAAGTTGGTCAAACAGTGGGAAATATTCCTAAGGATATTAACTTATCTTCAATAATCAAAAGTAAGCCTACCCTATCCATACACACACACACACTTGCATAAGCAAGATAGACATGCATGAATTCATAAGTCCTTTGCTCGCTATCTGACCCTTAAAGAAAATTAATACATATATTCACCACTGTATCCCTGTTTAACCTATGAAATGTTCCCTGAGGCACCACCCTACCACATCCATACTAGGTCAAATATCTTGGTAGTATAAGTCCATTCTCTAATAATTACACACCCAAATGTCTCAGCACTCATCATACATACTAAGAACGCTTAGTTAGACATGAAGGTAACTCTTGAGAACCATTTTTGTATATAACCCATGAATAAAGATGCATACTACAGTGCCTCAAAAGTTAAGGACTCAAGGAAGTAATTCAACTAGCCTTCATTGTCACAGAACCTTCACTCACCAGTGGGGATAGTCTAAGACTGGCCATGTGTATTCTATGGATACCCTAATCCTAGATGTTCCTTTACCCCAACCCAAGACAGATTGACTTACAAAATTAGTACATATTATGTGTGGCTTTTCCCTTTAAACACCTTTTGTGTCATCATATAGACCTCATCATGACATGCTCATCCTGCAATTGTTAGTCCAAAACCAAGAAAAACACTAATAGTGGAAAGTTACTAGTGGGAAAAATGACTAACCATTGCATTTTACTCTAGCAGCACTAACACTTATTGATCGAATAACAGTGCAAATCCTATACAAATCTTTACAAAAATCAAGAGACAGACATTTTAAGGGTCGAGCATCCCAATACTTACAACTAAGTACTGGAACCTCCCCACATCAAAAGCTTTTGTTAAGAGATCTGCTACATTATCATCTGTATAAATATGATCAACATTAACTAAGTAAACATTTTCAAACTCAAGTTTACCGGTCTTAATTGTACCTTTACCAGTAATCATTCATCCCCCATGTCCAAATGACACATATCCTCCATTATAAGGCTCATACTCAGACATATAGGATATGCTACCAGTCATGTGCCTAGATCAACCATTGTCCCAATATCCTTTATCATCAATATTATCCTGTGGAATGCCCTGCACAATAAGAGAAAGAGTGTTAATTCTCTTTAGGGACCCAAGCCATCACTAACTTGGGCCTGCCTTGTGTATTAATGTATTTATATTTCTTAAAGATCACTGATACACCATTAAGATTTGAACCTTGATCAGGTTGATTTTTCTTAGGTTTCCAAATCCAACAAGCTGAGGCCTTAACAGCTTTACCCCTGTTTCCCTTAACAACAGCAATTGTTGGCTTAGCAGTGGGAACTTTTGAGCCAAAAGTGGGAAATTTTGTTCTAGGAGTTGGAACCCAAACTTTATTTTTAACTGCTGTTTTTCTTACAAAGGGTCTTTTTACATGTGAATGTGTTGTTTTAACAAAAAGATGTCAATTTTGGATGAGCACTATCCAATGTTGGTGTAGATGGGTATTTCATGTTGTCATGATCATGGTTTACCCTTGTCTAGGTTTTCCCTTATTCACCTATGTGTCTTGTTTGCAGTCAAACTTCAAATGTTCAAAGCTACCACAATTATAACATGCTTTATTTTGCATCACAAAGTCTTTTCCTAGCTGTTGGGATTTTTGATTGTTCCAATTCCTCTGGTTCCCTCTAGGATGACTTTTATTTTGTTTTGGTGTTTCTTTCTCCCCTACTACTTCCCTAGTGGACTTATCAAACTTTACTTGTTCAATGCTAGGTCTAACAGTTTTATTAAGTGTGAAGTTAACTTCACTTTCATCTTCAGAATCCCAATCCTCAATGATTGGAGGACCAAAATTGCTAGACATAACTTTAGGACTTTGTGAGGTGTTCCTGTACATCTCTGCATACTTCACAGTTGGTTTCCTAGGTTTTTCAATATTATTGTCTTTAGAGACACTAGGGCAACCAGTTTCTTTTACAAACCTAATCATAGGTTTTGATACAACATTATCAAATGATCCTACTTGTTCAGAGGAAGAAGCACTATTTCTTTTCCATATAGCCTTCTGATCATCACTTACATCTTTTGACACATCTATACTAGGTGTAGGCCTACTATAATCAGTAACAGTGTCATCAACAAACTCAGGCAAACCCATCCAAGACAGATCTTTCTTAGGAGGTGAGTAGACTTGTGCAGGAGGAGGTGGCACAGTATTATACTCATTAAATCCCAGACCCTTCTTATCTATAACTAGTCTTTGATTTCCTAAGAGACTGTCTAGATCTTTTGAAGCATTGTCAAAATTTTCTATTTTAAAGTCTATGCATTCTTTTTCTTTCTTTACCTCCTCAAGTTCATTCCTGAGATTTTCAATTTTATTATCTCTAAGCTCTAAATCTCTCTCAAGGACTCTAATTCTTTCACAGAATTTAATCTCATTTTTTTTAAATTCAACAAGTCTAGCCTCAACTTGTGATAAACCTCTTTTGTAGTTATACAAGTCAGTCTCACAATCACTAAGTTCTTCATTTAACTTGATAATTTTATTGTTGAGGTTTTCCGTGTTTTTCCTACATGATTTAGAACAAAAGGAATCATCATATACCTCATTATCTGAACTTGAGCTAGATTTGGCCATAAGTGCATATTCTATTAGAACTTCCTCTTCATCAGCCACAAGAGCATGGTTTTCATCTTCCTCGGCCATATAACTGCAATCCCATCCAATGCCATCAATGGCTATCATTGCCTTAGGAGCAGGCTCTTCCACCTTAGGATCCTTCTTATAGCTTTCTTTCTTCCCTCTATCTTGACTCCTTGGTGATTTGCACTCTCTAGCAAAATGGCCCATCTTATGGAAATTGAAGCATTCCACCTTTGATTTGTCAAAACCAGCTACATTAGATCCTTGAATGGTAATCTTTTTACTAGTCTTCTTCCAAAACCTATCAGCCATCTTGCTTAGCAAAGCCAAGTTCTACTTTATGTCCATCTCTTTTATAGCATCATCATCAATCTGAGTGATGTCCTCATATTTAATTTGAGAACCATTTGGCTAAGTAGATATGAATGCACAAACAGTATCATAGCTAGGACTAGCAGTGGCAACATCAGCGCTAATAGTGGAAACTTGAACACTAGTAGTTTGAGCACTAGTAGTGGAAACTCCTTGAACAGTAGGAACTTCATATTTTCCACTGTTTGTATTTAATGAAGAAATGAAAGCCATATTTTGAGAGTTTGACCCTGTACTCTTTTGAACCTCTGGTTCATAGACTTTGAGATGATTATGCACATCATCCAGACTCATTGTGTCTAGATCATCCTTGTTTCTCCAAACTATGGTGTATACTAGCCACTCTGGTGCAAGACTTGACAAAAACTTCTGGTTTAAATCATCTTGTTCAATTGGGACATCCATGAACTCAAGATGACTTACAATAGCCTGCAACCTATTGAAGGTTTATTCAAGTATCTCTGATCCTTCAGCCGTAAAGTTACCATATTGCTGCTTTAACTGATTCTTCTTTGTCTTTTTGGTGGCTTCATTTCCACCAAAGGTTTTCAAAATAGCTTCTCATAGTTCTTTGGCATTATCATATTTGTTGACTCTCAATTGATGTTCATCAGGGAGAGCCAATAATAGAGTAGTTCTTGCCTTGACATCATTTCTTCGTTTCTGCATGTCTTCAACAGTTATAGCCACAGTCCTTCCCTTCTTTTTTGCAGAACCTTCACCAGTTACACCTTTGCCTGTTTCTTTTGGAGGGGCTTTGTAGGAGTCACCAAACTTTATGACTTCCCATAAAGCATAGTGTTCACGTTGTAGGTACTGTTGGATTCTGAACTTCCATTGTTTAAACTTTCCAGTGTCAAGAATTGGAAGTTTTATAAAAGTAGGAGTTGAGTGATTATATGGATCCATTTATGTTTGTGATTTGGTGATGAGATTAGTGTGTTATACTTCTTTGATCAAAGTTTCTCAACAAGCTCTGATACCACTTGTTGTTCCCAAACTTGGATCTAATACCTTAGCTTGTAAGGTTATTGTCACCTTGGATAAATCCAAACTAACAATGAGAGAAACTTTGTTAAATGAATAGAAATATTGTCACCTTGGATCTAATACCTTATGTGGAATCTAACCTTTAATGATAAAGAAGAATAATAAGAAATAAATGGAACAGTGAAATAAATAGAACAGTGAGTTACACAAAAACTTTAATATTATTGATGTAATAATACGAGTTCTCAACCAGTACTAGGGTTTACACAACCTTAAAGCTATTAGAGAATGTATATTGAAGATGTATATTTCTACTCTAACCTAAGGACTCCTTTTATAGCACAAGGAGCCCTGTACAAGATAAGACCTAAACCGTATCTCCTAAACACAAGAGATATACATAAAATATATTCTAAATATAACAATAACACGCATTGACTTTGGGTAATCCTTATCCTTAAGACAGCAGTGGAAAAACTTTAGTAGTGGAAACCTTTCTCTAGCAGTAGGAATACATAACACTAGCAGTGGGAAAATACTCTAGCAGTGGGAATGAACATAACTAGCCGTGGGAACACCTTGGAGCATTTTATTCCCTACAAATGAGACTGAGTTTATGTCTAAACAGAGAAAACCTAGTTTTTCTAAAGTAGAATTTGTTAAATCTAATGAGCATGTGAAAATACCTAGAGAGTCTGTTGTGAAGGTAGAGAATAATAAGCAAGCTAAATACCTTAGGAAAATAATCAAAGTCCTAGAGGTAACAAGAGAAACTAGAATAATTTGATGCCTCAGAAATTAGGAAGTAATTTTGAGTTTAAAAATAAAGCTTGTTATGTGTGTGACAGTTTTAACCATTTAATCAAAGATTGTGATTTTTATGATAAGAAAATAGTGGAAAAACCTGTATGGAACAATACTAGTATGGTGAGTCACCAAAATTCTCAAAGATTGACTCACCCTCATCCAAAAGGAAATTTTGTTCCAAAAGCAGTCTTAATGAAATCTGGCCATAAAACACTTAATACTGCTATGCAAAACTCTTCAAAAGCAGCAGTATCAGTTAATAATGCCAGACCAATTAATACTGCCTACCTAAGACCATTAGTGAATAGTGTAAGGACAGTATCAAATGTTTTTAATATAGCACATTCACATGTTAGAAGTCCTTTTAAAAAGTTTACAACAAAAAAGAACAGTAATTTAAATGAAAAAGTTAATATTGTTAGAAGAAATGTTACTACTGTTGGGTCAAAAGCAGTAGTAAGTGATAATTAGGGAAATGAGGCTAATGATGTTAAGGCCTCAGCATGTTGGGTTTGGAGACCAAAACAAAAAGTTTTAGACCATGTCTCTAGATACAATGGTGCATCAATGAACTTTAAAAGATTTGACTATGTTGATGCATAAGCCAGATCCAAGTCTGTAATGGCTTGGGTCCCTAAGAGAGCCTGATTCTCTTACTTTTTGTGCAGGGCAATCCACAGCTAAAATTGCAGGAAAAAAGAGTAATTGACAATAGATGCTCTAGGCACATGACTGGAAACAAGTCATACCTCTCAGATTATGAAGAAATTAATGGTGGATTTGTTGCCTTTGGAGGAGATCTCAAAGGAGGTAAAATCACTGGTAAAGGTAAAATCAGTACAGGTAAATTGGATTTTGAAGATGTGTACTTTGTTAAGGAGCTTAAGTTTAACCTTTTTAGTGTCTCACAAATGTTTGACAAGAAAAACAGTGTTCTTTTTACAGACACTGAATGTGTTGTTTTTTCTCCTGACTTTAAGTTACTTGATGAAAATCATGTCTTGCTTAGAGTTCCTAGAAAAGATAACATGTACAGTGTTGATCTAAAGAAATTGTCCCTTCAGGAGGTCTAACTTGTCTCTTTTCAAAGGCCACATTAGATGAATCTAATCTTTGGGATAGAAGGCTTGGGCATATAAATTTTAAAACTATAAATAAATTGGTTAAGGGAAACCTTGTAAGAGGTTTACCATCAAAACTTTTTGAAATTAATCAAACCTGTGTTGCTTGTCAGAAGGGAAAGCAACACAGAGCCTTTTGTAAAACCAAAATAGTCAGTTCAATCAGCCAACCTTTAGAAATGCTGCATATGGATTTATTTGGCCCAACATTTATAAATAGTACAATGAAAAAGATGTACTGCCTAGTTGTCACAGATGACTATAGTAGGTTTAGTTGGGTTTTCTTCTTAGCCACTAAGGATGAAACTAGTGAAATCCTTAAAACATTTATTACAGGCATAGAAAATCTAATAGACCTTAAGGTGAAAGTGATTAGATGCGACAATGGGACTAAATTCAAGAATAAGGTCATGAATCAGTTATGTGAAATGAAGGGTACTAAGAGGGAATTTAGTGTTCCTAGGACTCCACAACAAAATGGAGTAGCAAAAAGGAAAAATAGAACACTAATAGAGGTTGCTAGGACTATGCTAGCTGATTCAAAATTGCCAACAACTTTTTGGGCTGAAGCAGTTAAAACTGTTTGTTATGTTCAAAATAGGGTGTTAGTTATCAAGCCTCACAACAAGACCCCTTTATGAACTTTTTCTAGCTAGAAAACCCACCTTAAGCTTCATGAGACCATTTGAGTATCTTGTTACTATTCTTAATACATTAGATTACCTAGATTTGGATACTGGATTCCCAAATTGAAGCTGAGGATGTGAAACTCTTGTGAAAGACAAAACTGAGAGCACGAGAGTTCTTCACAATCCGGGCAATCCTGGACAATTAACAACACAAACACGAAACACGGGTAATGGAAGAGGCGAGCCTCCACACAACAAGAAAACACTTATTCATTTCTACACAATACTACGATAAGCATGGGGTGCCTCCCACGAAGCGCTTGTTTAAGGTCGCTATGCTTGACCCGTCCCCCGAATTTATTGGCCCATGGGGGAGCAAGTGGAAGATAAAATCATAATCGGACTTTCATTCAAGCGGTTTGGATAAACATTGAATTTCATGAAAGTTCCATTCCGATGAGACACATCCGGCATAAAAGAATGATAAATTGAGATGCCGGGATCAAAAGTGGTATCTTCATTCCCGGTGGAGAGAAGATATGGAGGGACAACGGGATACGTGAGAAAAGCAAGAAAGATCCATACAACATAAGCGAAGAGAGGAGATTGGTCATCCTCTAATGGTACATTCACATTAGTTGTAGACACATTCTTACGAATCCCGGGGTCAATAGAAGTTAAATCTCCCAGATCAGGCTCAATCTTAAATTTGAAACATTCAAGATTCGAAAGAGACATGATGTGAGTGAGTTCATCGGCGAACTCCTCATGATAAAGGCCACTCCTATCGGCAGGAGGAAACTGATCATTCGAAAGATCAAAGATAAACGAGTCATATCGAGAAAAATCAATATGAGTAGTGGTACCGCCACTACTCTTTTCTTTAAAATGATCGTTATCAACATAGAAAGCTTTATAATCAGGAAGAGATAACACGGAATGAGTAGTGGGACTGCCACTACCAATCTCTTCTAGATTAAAGCGAAAGGTTTCAGATTCAGGAATAGAA
>BQNB010094841.1:0-16736 GCA_026074375.1 Tanacetum coccineum
TTATAAAATTACAACTTATGGCTTACATGTCTAGGTGGAAGTTATCAACTTATCATGCATAGAACTTTTTTATGCTCCTGGCTAGCATGATCTTTGTTGACACTTCAATTTTTTTCAACTTCGATCTTTTAATTTTTTTTTTGTTATATAATACTTTATGAAAATTATAACAATGAAAATATATTTAAAAACCAATCCATTCATATATTTTGCATCAAGTATTATATAACACAAACAAAAATATTAAAGATCAAAGTTGCAAAAGAAAGACTTCAAAAAATCAAATGAGGACAATAAAAATGGGACGGAGGGAGTACTACATATAAGATAATTATCCAACTGTGTGTATCTGAAATTTTATGTCTATTAATTTTCAGTTAACATAACTGAGCCAACACTTTATGGTGCGGAAATTTTACACGAGTTTTCATTTGTCGCCTTTTACTTGATTTTCTTTTCTTATTACCTCTGAATCAATTACATAACTACAACAATTATAGAATATTGACCACAGAAGTATGTTAAGGACGCAAGATAATATAAGAGCATAAAAAAGCATACCAATAGATCTTGACATTGCAAGAGCACCAAAAACATGATGTCCATCCCATCGTATGACTTTACCTCCAGCCGCTTCAATTCTTGCATATTCATCTTCCCCGGTCATACCCGGCCAAACCCGGTCAAACCCGGCCATACCTGCTCAAAACCGGTCATAACTGCTACCATATCTTATTACCTTGGATCAAAATTTGAAGGTCAAATTACCTTGGATGTACAAAGAAGTATGTAATTCGACTTGCTACCATATCTTAGCTTATTGAACTTGTCTAGATAGAGTAACCTCTGATCATCGCAGTTGGTGTCCATATACATTTGTTCCTTGCTACCTGGTCTTCTACTTGGAGATTTGTATAGCGTAGTCGTTGTATTATCTTCTTCTGTGCTGCATGTTTTTTTTCATAAGCAAAAAAGATGATTAACAATAACTCGTTTATATTCTGTGAATAACAGTATTGAGTGCACAGTGGCACTCGAAAGTGTAGAATCACTTGCAATAAAATGCAAACTTTATCAGTATAGGATAAGAACACCATTCCTATTATTGATTAAAAGCAAATTAACTACATTTACCGGGGAACCCTTTACCCCAAAAAAAAAGCAAATTAACCAGATTTTCATTTTCCATAGCAGATGACATCACACAATAGGGCCTTTGCATTTTTACCCAAACGCCCCTTAAATTCTTGTTACAACATGCAGGCTGTAACAAACACCAGTTAATCTTATCTGGCGTTTTAGTTATAGCCAAACAATTCTTAAATAAGAGGAAGTCATGTTATTGTGACAATAACTTAGTTGGCATAATAGTTTGTAAATTGATGTAAGAAAACACAGTGATAGTGTGTTGAGCTGGCGTAACTCGACCCGGTTGTTTTTGTCTACTTTTAAAATTTTCCCAGTTTGACCCATTGTTCAACGTGATCTGGCTGCACAGTTTGACACCTATAGGCCCTTTGCAGTAACAAACACCAGTTAATCTGGCGTTTTAGCCATATCCAAAGAATCCTTAAATAAGAAGAAGTCATGTTATTGTGTCACTAACTTTGTTGGTATGGATGTTATTCAGCAATAAAATGGAAGCATTGAGGATGACATGTACATCAGCTTGAATTGCACCTTATGCATAAGTGAGCTGTGTAATTTTGAAGCCTACAATAGTAGTAAGTCATATGTGTACAATATATCCTTTACATAAAGGCACAACTTAGTTTGTTGGAAAGGTTACATGGCGCTACACAGTAATTAAACGACAATGCAAGTGTTTTGAGTTGGCGTAACTCTAACCGGCAGGATTTGACTCTTTTCGAAATTTACCCTGACCCATTGTCCAAGGGGTCCTGCCTGTACAGTTTGACACCTATAGGCTCTTTGCATTTTTGAACCAAACGCGTCTTAAACTTTGTTATAGCATGCTGTAACAAACACCAGTTTTCTGCCACTTTAGACATAGCAAAACAGCGCTTAAATAACAGGAATTCACTATATGGTGTCAATAACTTGGTTGGCATTGATGTTATTCACAAATAAAATGGAATCGTACACGATGACATGTGGATCAGTTTGAATTACTCCTTATGCATAAGTGAGCTGTTCAATGTAGAAGCCTAAACTAAATGGTTTATTTGGTTTTGAATCTATTTGAAGCAAGGCAAAGAGTTAAAGTTGAAAAATGTAGCAGTAACGTAAAAAGTTCAAATGGGTCAAACTGCTTAAAACGGGTCAAAATGTTTTTTTTTTTTTTGCTGCCATAGCCAAACAGCGCTTTCAAATTAGGATGAAATATATCGAGGTACTCCTTAATAGTAACAAAAAGGTTCTTCCATAATATTGTTTTGAGCTAAAGGATGCCCTCTCATTATGTATAAAATCAACTACTTATCAAGTTTGTTATCAACTTGTTTTAGCTTAAACAAAGCAAGTGTTATCGAAAAAAAACCTCCCATAATCTAAAAGTGCCTTATACGCATCACCTTAACCTAAAAATGAAAAAAAACAACGCAATAACAGACAGCTTGTAAGAGCTCTTAATGAAACCTTGCATTTCATTCCAGGTTGAACATAAATTAACTTGAGTGCATTTGAGATTAAGTTCAGAATAGGATACTGATTACTTTCTTTTATATGATTAGTTTTGCCGTTACAGTATATAAATTCTGGCAATAATTTGGCACTCAAACAACATGTAGGAATATAGATTTCCAATTTCTACACACAACTGACCAAAAGTCCGATAAAACTTCTGCGCATGATGTGTGATCTTTCTTGGGCCATATGATCCTTCTTTTGGGTCGTATAAGGCTTGTTTATGAGCTAAATAAAATATCAACTACTATAAGTCAAGATTTCCCTCCCTAGATAACTTTGGGAGCTAAATAAAATATCAATTCTGAAGCTAATCTGTCATAGACCATATTTTATGACAAAATAATGTTGTAGATTAATTTCACCGATGTTCTCAAGGTTCAGCCTCAATTCGTTTAAGTCTATTATTGCAAGTTTAAGTCCATTATTCAGTTTCAACTTCAAGTTCTGGAGTTCAAAAAGCTATTTTATTTTTTACTATTGTCATGTTCATTTTCTATGTCAGTAGGGTGCTTTATTTCATTCGTTTCAATGGTGAAGTTCAAATGCAGCTTTTAAGGAAACTATTAAGTACTATTAACTACATCGACTGTAAACTATTTTAATCCGTCCAATCAGCATTCACTAACAACATGATAAACTAAACAGCTGCAAAAGAGGCTTACCGAACCAGGGCCTTATGTGCAAGGACGCCCAACTCACGCCACGATCCGTGCACCAGTACCAGGCAAGTAAGCACCAAGCAAACCCGCAACACCACAACCACTCCATTGCACCTTAACGCTCGATTCCCAGGCGCAACCGGCCATTGATTCGTGCCCAATTCCTCCAGAAGCTGAACAATAACAAAATCACATCACATTTAACAAACCCAAATTTCGAAAAAATTAAATCTACGATAATCCATGTTGCATACCTTATTCTTGAAGGACTTAATCAAAGTTAGGAATACACTTTCATGATTGATTTGGTTAAGGTGGATGTCATTCAGGGCTTTGTGAGTTTTGTTTCAAAGCTCGATTCCCACCCCCCCCCCCACCCACTCCCCACCCCCCCCCACCCCCTGCCCCCCCCCCCCCCCCCATTACCACCCCCCTCCCCCACACTCCACCCCCGCCCCCCCACCCCTCCCCGCCCCTCCCCCCCCACCCCCCCACCCCCGCCCCACCTCACCCCCCTGCCCCACACCCCCCTCTGCCGGCCTGCCCCCCCCTCCCACCCCCCCCCCGTCACCCCACAACCCCCCTCCCCTGCCCCCAGCTCCTCCCTCCCCCCCCCCCTCCCACCCCCCCCCCCCCCCCATCTCCCCCCCGCCCCCCCTTCTCCCCCCCCCCCCCCCCCCCTCCTCCCATCCCACCACCCCTCTCCCCCTCCCCCCCTCCCCCCCCCCCCCCCCTCCCACCCCCCCCCCCCCACCCCCCCCCCCCCCCACCCACCGCCCTCATCCGCACGCCCACCACCCCCCCCCCCCTCCCCCATCCCTCCCCCACCCCCCAGCCCATCACCCCCACCCGCCCCCCCCCCACTCCCCCGCGCACCCCCCCCTCGCATCCCCGCAGCCCCCCCCCCCCCCCCCCCCCCTCCCCCCCCCTGCTAACCCCCCTCCCTACCCCACGCACCCCTCCACCCCCCCCCCACTTCCCCCCGTCCTCCCTCCCACCATCCCCCCACCACACATCCCCCCATACTCCGCCCCCTCTCTCCCCCACCCCCACTACTCTCCAACCTCCCCCCCACCCACCCACCACCCCCCCACCCCACCCCCACCCCCACCCCCCACACCACTCCCCCCACCTCCAACCCACCACCCACCACCCCCCTCCCCCCCCCCCCCCCCCCCCACCCTCCCCCTCACACCCCCTCTCCCCCCGCCCATCCTCACACCCCTCCCCCCTCAACCTCCTCCCTCCCCCCCCCCCCCTCCCCCCACCCCCCCCCCCCCCCCCCCCTCCACCTCCCCCCCCCACCCACCCTCCCCCTCCCCGTCCCCCCCCCGCTCACCCCCCCCCCCCACCCCCACACCCCCCCCCCCTTGCCATCGATCCCCCCCCCCCCCTTCCCCCCCTCCACCCCCCCCCCCCCTCACTCACCGCCCCCTCCCCTCCACCCCCCCCCTCTGCCGCTTTCCCCCCGCCCCCCTCCCTCCCCCCCCATCTACCCCCCCCGCTCCCCCGCTCCCCCCTCCCTGCGCCCCCCCCCCCCCCCCCCCCTATCAGCCCCCCCACTCTCCACCCCCCCCACACTCCCCCCCCCCCCCACCCCCCCCTTCACTCCACCCCCACCCCCCCCTCCCCCCACACCCCCCTCCCCCCCCCTCCCCCCCCCCTCCCCCCCCCCTGCCCCCCCCCACTCGCCCCCCCTCGCCCACCACCCTCCCCCCTCCCTCCCCTCACACCCCCCCCCCACCCCCCCCCCCCCCCCCCCCCTCCCCCCCCACCCCCCCCGCCCCCCCCACACCTCCCCAATCCCCCCCCCCCCTCCCCCCGTCACCCTCCGCCCCCCAACCCCCTCCCCCCTCCCTGCCCCCCCCCCCCCCCACCACCCCACCCCCCACCCCCCCATCCACACCCACTCCCTCCCCACCCCCACGCCCCCCCCCACCCGCCCCCCATACCCCCCCCACCCACCCCCTACCCCACCACCCCCCCACCCTCCCCCCTCCCCCTTCCCCCCATCCACAAAAAATACCCCCACCCCGCCCCCCCCCCCCCCGCCCTCCCCAAACACGGTCCCCAACTCACCCCCCAGTCCCCCCCCACCCACCCCACACCTCCCCCCCCCACCTCGTCCCCCCCCGCCCCCCCCCCCCCCCCCCCACTTCACCACTACCACCCCGCCCCCCCCCCCCGCCCCCCTCCACCCCCACCCCTCCGACCCCCCCCCCTCCCCCACCCGCCCCCCCCCCCCCCCGCCCCCCCCCCCCCCGCGTCCCCACCCCCGTCGCTCCATCCATCCCCCCTCACCTCCCCCTACCTCCCCCCCCACCAACGCTCCCCGCCCTCCCACTTCCCCCATCCCCCCCCCCCCTCCCCCCACCCCCCACCCACCCCCCTCACCCTCCCCCTCACTGCCCCTCCCCACACCACCTCCCGCCCCCTCTCCCCTCCCTCCCCCCCCCCGTACCCCCTCCCCCCCCTCCACCCCCACACCCCCTCCCCCCCCCCCCCCCACCTCCCCCCCCCCTAAAACCCCCTCCCCCCTCCCCCCCCCCCCCTCCACCCTCCTCTCCCCTCCCCCCCCCCCCCACCCTCTCCGCCTCCCCCCCCACCGTACCCGCGCCCCTCCCGGCCCCCCCCCAGCCCCCCCCCCTCCCCCACCCCCCCACATGCACCAGCACTCACCCCCCCACCCCCCTCCCTCCCCCCCCCCCTCCCCCCCCCCGCCGCCCCCCACGACACCCCTCCCTCCCGTCCCCCCCCCCACTGCTCACCCTCTCCCCCCCCCCCCCCCCCCCCTCCCCCCCCCCCCCCCCCCCGCCCCCCCCGTACCCCCTACCCTCCCCCCCACCCCCTCCCAACCCTACTCCACCACCCCCCACCCCCACCCACCCACCCCCCCCCTCTCCCCCCCTCCCCCCCCCCACCCAGCCCCCCCCCCCCCCCCCCTCACGCCCCCCCTCCCCACCCCCCACCCTCCTCTCCCCCCCCCTCTCCCCCCCCCTCCCACCTCCCCCTCCCCCCCCCCACCCCACCCTATACATTCCTGCCCCCACCCTCGTCCCTCCCTCCCAGCTCTCCCACCCGACCACCCTTCCCCTTGCACCTATCCCCCTACCCCTTCCCTACATCCCCCTCCCACCCCTCCCCCCCCCCCTCCCCCCCCACGACCCAATCCCCAACACGCACTCAACCCATTCCCCCCTGCCCAAGTCAACGACCCCCCATACCACCCCCTATAACCAAACACACCATACCCACACCCAAAACAGCCCAACCCACCCCACCAAACGACCAAAAACACCCACTCCCCAAAACCAAGAAGCAAACCTAATTCAAGAAGTACTTAATCAAAGTATTCTGAATACACTAGTCAATAATTGATTATGTTATAGAATCTTGCATTCATTCAGAGGCTTTGTGAACATTGATGATTTCAAATGTGCCGATTTGTTTTGTTCTAGTTTTCAATTTAAACCCTAGAGATTAGGTGGATTGACCCACCAGCTTTATTTTAAAGTTTATCTTATTAAATTATTGACAAAACGGAAAATTCTTTATATCGCAAATTTTTCTGAACAAAATATAAAAACGAAATTTAATACATTTAAAAACGAATTTTAATAAACTTTGGCTAAATAAGGGAATATTTATGTTGCTTTTTCTAAAAAAAATTAAAAATAAATAAATTAAGAGAATCATACCTAATAAGGAAACAATTTTTTTTTTAAATGCGAAAGTCCCACTTTTTGTTTTCTTTTACTAAATAAAATATATGCATAAGCGAAAAACATATCATCCCGAACAAGTGAACAAACCTTAATGTTCAAATACGCAAAGATAAACAGATATATAGGCCCACACACATTAAAACAAAGTAATCCATAAATGTGGCGAGGATCTTACGATCAATTCTTCTGGTTCAAATCGTTTATTTAGCATCCGTTTCATATCCATAATAGTTTCATCCTATCGAGTATAAAGTTAGCCGAGCATGATCGATTCAATTACACCACTCCCGAATTGCTCAAAGCAAAGTGTCATACAAATATACAATAACCTTTGAATCAATTTACCAACACCAACATGGTCAGTTAATCCAAAAAAGCAATGTGATTTGTTAGTTTTCTTGGTACACTCCACTGCAAAAATATTGCCTAGTGACAGTTAAAAAAGTGTCACCAAAAATTAAAAAAATGTCACTAAAAGTAAAAAAGTGTTTACAAAAATATAAAAAAGTGTCACTAAATTTTTTAAGTGCTTCTCCTACACATAAAAAGTCTAGGTAGAAAAAGTCTATTTATATTGACAAAAAAAAAGTGTAAAGATACATTTTTTTCTTTAAAGACACATTTTGTATACAAAAAGCGTCAACTAAAAAAGTAAATTAAAGTAATTCTTTCTTCCACGGATTATGGGTTCCAATATCGTCATCCACAATGTATGGGTGAGGTTGAGACGTAGACAACCCTACCCCTACCAAAGATAGAGAGACTGCTTCCGGTTCTATCAAAAGTAAAAAAAAAGACTTCCGACCTTGCGAGGAGTAAAGATCAAACGCTTGACATCTGTTTCAAGAGGCAAAGGTGCAATTAAATCTCAAAAATTTAAACTTTTACTTATACTTTTCTAAAAGTGACATTAAATTTAGATTTAGTGATACTTTTTTGTGTCACTAAAACTCCAATCGCTATTGGTCTATTTTTTTTTCGTCTTTGATCTCGAACCCTCGCGTAAGTCGTAAAAGAGCAAGATCCAGTGAGCTTAAGGTCAACCAAATTTGGTATTGAGGAAACGAGGGTTCACAAACTTGCAACTTCAAACGTTACACACGGCACTCGTAGATTAGAAGACATGTGTTTTACCTCCTTAAGATAAGCCACTCATAAGTTATGCATGTGTTCAAGACAATTTATGTAACGCAACCAAGTTTAATACTAATAGAAAATTATGAATATAAGTTGAAGACTTTGATTGATTTGGTACCATTTTCTCTCAACTTTTGTATTTGATTAGCTAAAACTTGAAGCTAAAAGACAGAACAAAGCAATCCATGTATTTCTAATATAATTAGGAGTTAATGATTAAGAATCTGGAATGATTAAAGTATATATACCATTTTATGAATTATTAAGAGACAAATTTACTTGTTAAGATGTAACTAAAAAAACCAATTAGTGATGAAGATGACATGTGTTGATGATAATTCAATGATCGGTTGTACCATATAACTATTATTACAAAAAGAGAGCAAATGATGAAAAAGTTTAAATATTTGGGCTTGAAAATATATTTTATTTGTCACTTTTTTATTATTGTAGTGTACCTACTTTTTTTTTCTCATTGGGTAAGGATACCGAATTTTCAAAATTCGATCCCATTAATGCGTAATTTTGAGACTATTCTGTCCATGTAAAATGATCATTTTTAAAAAAACACTTTCGATAAATTGTCATGAACAAAAAGTAAAAAGATAAAATTGTCACATAAATACATAACAACAACTAAAATGATTCTACACCAGTCTGACAATTTTCTCAAATAATTTAACAACTCCCATACATTTAACATAGTAAGTTGGGAGCCAACTGATTCTACCTTTACAAGTGACACTCAAAATTTACAGGTATTGCCATTTAATTCTTCAAAATCGAAGTTTTGCATTCAATTCTGATTACAATTGTTCAAGAATATGCTGAAAGTATTAAGATCGTTGACGTCTCTCACTAATCCCATAGCACATACTTCATTAACAGCCCAAGGGCATTTGTCTCTAAACTTCTAACTTAGTGGGTGTAACTAACGTTGAAAATAAGTTAGCCTATTGACAAAATGCATTATAGTTGTGCAGATTTAACTATATACTCGGTTTTTGTTTAATGTGTTCCCAATCCAATTTGTTAACGAAGTAGAAGATTTTTGAGCCATAATGAGATCAACGTCTTTGACGAAATTTTTTGAAGGAAGCGAAAAAGTGCTGCAATGTTTTTATTCTTAAACTGCATGTCCCAGTGTTTTAAACTAGAAACAGTTTGTTCTTTGCAACCAACAAAATGTTATCGTAGATCTATTTGGTGTAACTAAATAACACATGTGGGATCAATTTGAAATATAAGCATATACTTTGAAATGATTCGTTAACCATTGCTATCAATTTAAAATTCCTTATTGGATAAGATCAAAAGCTGTAACCTATGTATTAAATATTGTACAATCGTGAATGAAGGTTGTGTTTCTTGGAACAACTACTCATATGGGGACCATTTTGATTTTCCAATTTGTTAAAGGTACATCTCTTCTCCTAATAAACGAAATTTTAGAGGTGGCAAATCTTGCCCATATGGTAATTCATGGGCTCTTTTGGGCACTTTTATAAAAATTAGGGGGCACTTTTTGCCCACCAATTATTATTGATGGGCTCTTATGGGCATGTGTAAAAAATCAAATGGACACTTTTTGCCCATCTAATAGGCGCTTATGGGCACTTTTTGCCCATCAAATGGGCGCTTATGGGCATATATAAACACTAAATGGGCAACTAGGGGGATCTTCTTAATTTAATTGTTTCTTTTTTGCCCGTCACTTTTTTCATCTTTCAAGCGTGTATTATTATCTTTAATTTTTTTAAGTTTTCGTCCTTTTTTGCGTGTTTGTGTTTTTTTACGATTTCATCTAGTTTTTTTACATTTTCGCTTGTTTTTTTACGCTTTCATCCATTTTTTAACGTTTTAATTTGTTTTTTTACGATTTCGTCTGGGTTTTTACGTTTTCGTCCGTTTTTTACGTTTTCGCCTCTTTTTTTACGTTTTCGCCCGTTTTTTTACGTTTTCGCCCGTTTTTTTACGCTTTCATCCATTTTTTTACGTTTTAATCCCTTTTTTTACGATTTCGTCTGGGTTTTTCTGTTTTCGCCCGTTTTTTTACGTTTTCGCCCTTTTTTTACGTTTTCGCCCGTTGTTTTACGTTTTCGCCCGTTTTTACGATTTCGTCCGTTTTTTACGATTTCGTCTGTTTTTTTACGATTTTGCCAGTTTTTTTACGTTTTCGCATGTTTTTTTACGATTTCGTCTTTTTTTTACGATTTTGTCTGTTTTTTACGATTTCGCTAGTTTTTTTACGTTTTCGCACGTTTTTTTACGATTTTGTCTGTTTTTTACGTTTTCGTCTGTTTTTTTACGTTTTCGTCAATTTTTGTTACGTTTTCGTTTTTTTACGATTTCGTCAGTTTTTTTACGTTTTCGCCCGTTTTTTCCGATTCCGTCAGTTTTTTACGTTACAAAAAAACAACCAAAATCGTAAAAAACGGACGAAAATGTAAAAAACGAACGAAATCATAACAAAACTAATGAAATCGTAAAAAACGGGCAAAATCTTAAAAAACGGGCGAAAACGTAAAAAAACGGACGAAAACGTAAAAAAACTGACAATGTCGTAAAAAAAACTGACGAAATCGAAAGATAACATACGAAAACGTAAAAAAATAGACGAAGTTTTAAAAAAACCTACGGAATCGTAAAAAACGGGCGAAATCGTAAAAAAACTGACGAAATCGTAAAAAACTGACGAAATCAAAATGATGAAAACGTAAAAAACAGACGAAATCGTAAAAAAATAGACGAAAACGTAAGAAACGGAAGAAATCGTAAAAAACTGACGAAAACGTAAAAAAACTGACGAAAACGTAAAAAAACAGACGAAATCGTAAAAAAACAGACGAAATCGTAAAAAACAGACGAAAACGTAAAAAACAGACGAAATCGTAAAAAAACTGACGAAAACGTAAAAAAAGGAAGAACTCGTAAAAAAAAGACGAAAACGTAAAAAAACAGACGAAAACGTAAAAAAACTGATGAAATCGTAAAAAAACAGACGAAATCGTAAAAAAAGACGAAATCGTTAAAAAGGGCAAAAACGTAAAAATTAGACGAAAACGTAAAAAATGGGAGAAATCGTAAAAAAACTGACGAAATCGTAAAAAAACGGGCGAAATCGTAAAAATACGGACTGAATCGTAAAAAAGGGACGTAATCGTAAAAAACGGACGAAAACGTAAAAAACGAACGAAATTGTAATAAAACTGACGAAATCGTAAAAAGACGGGCGAAATCGTAAAAAAATGGACGAAAACGTAAAAAACGTGACGAAATCGTAAAAAAACATACGAAAACGTAAAAAACGGACGAAATAGTAAAAAAACGGACGAAATCGTTTAAAAACGGGAGAAATCGTAAAAAAACGGGTGAAATCGTAAAAAAACGGGCGAAAATGTAAAAAGCATAAAATAAATAAGATTCGCCCAGAAGCCCATTTATCCCATAAGTGCCCGTTTGGCCCGTGCCCGTTTTGGCCCGTGCCCGTTTTAGCCCGTGCCTTTTTTTGCTGCATCGTAAGCCTTGAGGACAAGGCTCGTTTAACGGGGGAAGTCTATAACACCCTGTGTTTTCAAGACATTGGCGACGTCAATAAATCTACTATTTATTTTTAGCGTTGTACGCGTTTGCTTGAGCTTTCCTGACATTAAGTTAAATCTGCGTAAGCTAAAAATTTAAGCTTATCAATTATAAACGGGCAACAAACAATTAAAAGTTTTACAATCAATGCACGGGTATATATAATACTTTTGAATAATAATTATTAACTTTGTTCATTTTATTTTTATCGGATACGTAAAGAAGATATACGTTATCGCGATACCTTTGTTCTGTTTAGGCACCTCCCAGGAACCACCAAAACTTTCACGCATCAACAAATCCCCTTTTTATACCCAATACCTAAAAAAAAAAAAGGGTTGCAAAGATAATTCATGTAAATCCTTTTAAATGCCTGAAAATTATTGGCCAAAAATACAAGGTAATATATAGAAAACTCTTTCCAAGTTTGGCAAATGAACACCATGCCTTCTTTAAGGCACACCATGCTAATTCTCTTTGACTCATGAGACCATACCTAGCAACCAAGACCCATCACTTGAACATTACTTTGTCTCTTTGACCATGTCTTTGCACCATACATCATCCTATACTTAAAGAGGATAGCATTCATGGCCTTAACACCCATTAGAAAAAAATCTAAACTTAAGAGAGATAATTTGCTGGAATTTAGGAACCTTCCTATTTGCTCTATACTAGGCTAAAACGTCAAGAACCAAGCCACCACACCTACCCATATCAATTATTTATACAACCCCCATACACTCCTAACACATCTATACTAAGGTATACTAAGTTGATCCCAAGCAATGGTCTAACATTTTCAAGTGTTAATCAAGAAAATGAGCCTAGTTTTTTGTTAGAAAATAAGGTTTTCATTAAGTGCAAAGCTTGGTTTTTACGGCTAAACAAGAGGTTTAAGCAATTTGTTTCTCATCAACCATCATACCTCAATGTTTTAACTTGAACTCTTTATGTCTTACAACTTTCACTTTTATGGCATATGTTTATTCTATTTTAGCTTAAATCACCATTTAGGATTATTAACATGTAAAAAAGTTTTTAATTTGTTGTCAATCATAATTCCACTTTATATTAATATCTTATGATGATAAGTAACATTCATGGTTTAAAATGGTCACACAGTGATTTACTCCTTGTTAAAACATGAAAATGATTATGTTAATTAATTAGGTTTTTTTCATAGTTTCATAATATGATTTTAAGTATACAGAAATACTTATGATCAAGTTAAGTGTTACTTATGGACCAATTGTATAATGTTGTGATGGTTTGCTAATATAATGATGCATATATAAAAATATATGAAAATAAGACATATGGTGGGTTACAAAATGAACAATATGAAAACAAGATCTATAAGGACTAATCAAACTCACCAAACTTGATGTCCAAAATTCGATCATTTAACATACCCCTTTATAATTTTTATAAGATAAAACATTTCACGACGATTCCCGAAAAGGTTAAGAAACTTGTTACACGGATTAATAAATCTGAAAAGTTACGTTAATTAACAGAGTTATACGTTAATATAAACGAAGTCGGTAAATGAATTTTTTATAAAAACATTTTTAATAGAAAATTATAAAAACAGCAAGCGTTGATATTTTTACCAATAATACCTATTTTTAGGATTCCAAAAATATAAAATCGTAAATATTTTCAATTAATAACGAACGAGTTATGAATTTCGCGGAGTTTTAAGACAATTAATACTTTTATAAAACTATTTTTATAAAAGTTACTATTCATGACAGAAAGTTATATTTTTGTAAACCTCATAAATATATAGAACTTTCAATTACGAGAACGTCCTCGAAAGAATCACTAAAAACGGAGCTATAACGAATAAAATACGACGTTTACGGGTTTTACGACAATTAAATCGATAAAAATATATATAAGGTCTGATGTGAACAGTAATTTTTACTGTTCACTAGTAGGTCCAAAATTCGAAAATGTCAATTTATGATAACTCATCTTGATACGAAAAGATGGGCATAAGAAACGCGAGAATCGGGTTTAAAACGCGAAAGTTACGCCAGTTTTACTAAAACGGTAATTATAAACGTTTTAACTTATTAAACACAATTTTACCAAAACAATTAGATGGTGATTAGCTATAAAGAAATTATGTGGTTAACAAGTAATGATATTACTAGGGAGATTTCATAATGAGCGCCCTCATCGGATGGCTATCGACGAGTTTTGGATTTACATTTAAAGTGGTCCTAACCTCCTCGAAAGTCCATGTCAAGACCTTCTTAGATATGATATCCCTAACACTAGTACAACGTAACAATAAGGAGTATATTTCAAAGTTATTGATTAAAAGGACTCCGGTACTTATACACCTATGATAATTTAGGTGCATGCGATTCTTTTATACGTGACGCATTATCGCGATATTTGATTATCAAGAAACTCAAGGTGAGTTCATAGCCCCAAAGGACGTTTTTACCAAGCTTTGTTTTACAAAGTTTTTGGGTGAGAAACATGCAATATTTTACAACTGGACACAAGTGGTTAATTCACACTATTTATTACTGTGCCTAAGTAGCGATAACCCCATTCTGAGCCCATTATCAATGAACTGATTAATTACTAGCGCGAATGTTATAAATCGAGTCTATAGGGTTTACAACCCCTGTTTGTGTTATTGCTTATCACTAGTGAAACAACGTATAACCATGTTCGAATATAGGATGTTTACGGGTTAGAACATCACCACTGGGCAAAATAGCCATTAATTTGTCATCCATAATTCAACATCAGTGTCAGAGCTAGAGGCAACGTAATTACATTTATATGATGTCAGCATCTTTGCATTATCATACACTTTGGGAGATCTTGTGGTCCTACCATAATGATAATATCAAACCTATGAAAATTCACCAACATAAATGTTGACGTTTTAAAAGCAATATTTTTAAAGGGGATCAATAAGCACGAGTTTGAAGGATACATTGGTGGTTTTTGATTTTGGATGTCATTGCATTGCATTAAAGATTTTGTCGCATTTCATTTTGTTATCTGTTATGGGCTGAAAATCTTTGTATTTTGATCAAGTGAACAAGTTCAGCTTCGGGCTTATGTAACAATTACTTTGTTAAATCCAATGTATCGTTTTCAAACGACTTTTTGGTCGTTCTATATATATCTTGTGTTATTGATCTGAGAAGTAACACGCCCCGGACCCTTATTCCGCTGCGACCCAATTTGGGGGTGTTACATTATACCTATTTTGATGATTAGTACATAATGAAGATGATTACTCTCATATCGTAACACATGAAGATGATGAATAACCACTCAATATGCAAATAAATATTCACAAAAATCTTTGATTTGAATTCCTTCTTCCCTTTTGTTTGAATCCTGTTATAACCTTTGAAATTAAGATTAATCATTGATTGATTACTCTCATATCGAGCGTGTTAGGCGGGATTCTCATCTAGGGTTTAGTTATTTAGATCTGAGTTATCTCCTCAAATCGATCCATTTCCGTTTTCAATCATTCCTTGCCACCATTTATCCCCAGATTTTACCTTCATTGATTGTCACTTGTAATCGTTGGTTATAGACCTCCCTTCAATCCAAAATTTTTTTTTTAATGGGGAGCTTTAGATCGAAGGAGTGGCATGTACATCTTGTTAAGACCTAATTGGTTAGTTGAAATAGACAATTCAAAAAGACAACATCCTAGGAAATCAACCAAAAAGCCATATGTGTATGTTTATCGACTTGTCACACTGACTTGTCAACCTCCAATGTAAAACTCAGTATGCCCTAGAATACCTTGTCAACAATCCTGTTCAAACCCTATATGTTTCGTTACACCATTTCGCCTTAGCCTACCTTATAGTCTTTATATTTTTTTGTGTTGAAATCTCTGGCTATTTAAATCTATGGTTCAGGGGAATGGGAACGAGAATTGTATGCATTCACGAAATACCAATCAGTTATGATCTATAAAGACCCCCCTGTATCACCACTTTCGACGTTGTTCATCTCAAGTGGGGGGATGTGCGTATAATATCGAATGTTGTAGGGGCAATAATTAAAGATATAAACTCCTGTAGCATTTGCATATTTATCAAGAAGTAAATGAAGAAAAGAGGGTGCAACTAAAAAGGCATCCATGTGCAAAAAAATGTAAAGATGGTACAAAATAAAAAAAATGGAGCTAGTATCCCATTATTGCACCAAGCCATCTCAAAAAGTATAAAGAATGAAGTTAGTAGCCCATTATTGAAGATCAAGTTTTCAAACTCAAACATTTGGACCTTGGATGGACACTAGCTAGTTATGACAACCTTAGATTACTTTAGACTATTTGTTTCATGCTTTTATCTTAACGACCATTAAATGTGTATCCCCATATTTATCCTAACCCTTTATCACCCAATTAACCAATGTCACCCATGCTGCCTTTAAGACTGTTTAGATCCTAATTCTAGTTGGTGGAGACTTGTGTACTTTCCAAGCTTATGATAGAATACATGTTATGGCTGAGCAATTGAGTGATCACAAAAAATGAAACACATAGATTAGTGAGAGTATGAGTGTGATTTGTTTTTCCTTTCGTGAGGTGCTCGGTTTAGAATTTTTTAGCATAAGTGATTTTTTGAGAATCATTTAAAAGGTTCTACTTAAGGGCAAGTAGAAGTCAAGTGGAGGGATATTTGATAACATCAAATAATTAATACTTTTATATATAAAATTTTCGTGTTTATTGCCTTAATTTATATCATTTTTATATGAATTCGGTACTTAATTCATTTAGTTGGCGAATTTAGGTAATTAGAGGCATTGGAACAGAAAAGATGCGGAAAAACAGCTAAATAAAGAAAATACAATAGAAACCGCATTATAGAAGATATTACAGGCGTAACATCCCATAAGAGTTACGCCGTAATCAATTATAAATAACGAAGATTTGGTGTTGACAAGGCATTACGGCGTAACGTCCCATACGAGT
>BQNB010094842.1:0-26020 GCA_026074375.1 Tanacetum coccineum
ATCATGCCTCAGCCTTCTACAGTCAATTGCAAGAAACCACAGTCAAAACCAAAACCCCATTCCATTGTTTCCATAAACACAAGGGCCAAATATGCAATTTCCCAAAGTTGTTCATAAGCTGAAATAGTGCTTGCCCAAACACAAGGGCCAATTATGTAATTATCTCAAACTTACAAAAAAGGCGCGGGTCATAGACCCGGGTCAAATCTACCCATGGACCACTAAATCAACCAATCACATGCGAGCCCCTAACCCAATTACCCGAACCTCAACCCAACCCTAACCCGACCAAACCCGGGTACACTTATACCTCTTTAACAGTTACTGTTACCTCATTTTACCCCAATTTCGATCTACCCTCACTCACACACACAAGAACACCCCAAGAACACCTAAACCCTAATTAGTTAACCCCTCACCCACACTCAAATTAACCTTAGGGTTAATGACCCTCTCACAAATCCTAACCCACCCATCACTATCATCTCATTCCCTAACCCATTCCACCGTGGCTAAAAGAAGGATCGTGATTGGTGATGTGACGTGTGTGAGTGTACACACTCACATAACTAACACACATCAAGCCACATCATCGATCCGGGTTTATACACTATTAAATCCTACGGCTTACATATGAGATCAAGGAGAGAGAAGAGATTGGAGGGTCAAGATTGAAGCAAGAAGAAGGATCGAGAAGATGGGATTAGCTCAAGTTTCGGGTATAAAACCCCCTCATTCCAGCACAAAAAGAGTAGTAGTTAGTAATTAATTTTTAGTGTTAATTTTTTTCAGTTTATTTTTGTTTAGTTGTAGTAGTTCTCTTTAATTGTAATTTCAATTTTTATGTTATTTCGTATTGTAATGAACCTTTATTTCAGTTTTTAATAAAAGAATTATTTTATATTAATTTGAGTCTTCATTTAAATTCTGTTAAAAAATTGGTGTTTGTGTTTGTCATTGCTGTCATTTGATCAAGACATTGATACTTATTGGAACTGGATGGTTGAGTGTTCAATGGGGTTTTTAGAGCTATTGGATAGCACATAGGTTAGTTAGGATTGTTATTGATTTAGGGCTTATGTGGATTAAGCCATAAGCCCACACAGCTTATTGTTACTTTCCTGTTCTAGCTGGAAAGCTAAGGTACACCTACTTTGTTTTACATTTGTTTTTTTTTTCTCTTCTTAAGTAATAAGCTGTTAATTTCATTAGAATTAAATAAGCTGATTGGATTTGCTTATTTGAATAAGCTTGTTTCATTTAGTTTGAAATCTGTTAAGAGGAGTGAAAGTGTTTGCTTAGTTTGTTTAAAATAAAAGTTATAAGCTGATTAAGCTAGGAGAAGTTTTTTATAAAAGTTGTCTTAAAAGTTAGATGATAAGCTGTTGATTTTATAAAATGTATGCTGGTTGTTGGCTGCTAGTTGTTTCAGGGACCATTCTTGCTTGTTTTTATAGTTTTTGTTAGTTTAAATATTACATAGTTAGTCCTTTGTTAGTTAATAGTTTAGTCTTGTTAAGTCCCTAGGTTAAGGGACTGTTTCTGTCAAGTGTTCAAACTTTGTGTTTTTAGTATAAAATCTACATTTACACCGCCTACCCTTATCTTTCTGTTATGGCACTTTCGGCCCATGTGTTTGGTAAGATTTAGTTTAAGTTTTATAAAAATAAGTTTTAATAAATAATTAATTAGGTTTTTAGTTTAATTTCTTAAATTAGTTTTTAATTACTTGATAAAAATTGGGGCTTTTTATAAAATCAAATTTCTGCACTTTTTCTGCTTATAAAAAGTATTTTTATAGAATTTTTAGTTTAAGTTTTATATTTTTAAAAATTAATTTTCAAATTTTGTTTTTAAACATTTAATTTTCAAACCTTTAGTTTTTTTTAATTTTAATCTTTTAAATAGAAAACTTAGTGATAAAAAAAATGTTTTTCTCATCTTTTTAAGTAATTTAGGATTAAGTTAGCTTAAAAAGTAATTTTCTTAATTTTTATCAATTTAATTTCTATTTTTAGAATTTAATTTAGATTAAATAGTTTTAAATTCATAAAAAATCCAAAAAGCTTTTAAAAAAAAATATTTTTTAATTTTCCTAAAATTTTCTTTAGCATTAATTTAGAATTGGGAATTTAGTTTATAATTTTAGGATTTAAATTGCATTTGTTTTCTTAAATGTCGCATTTTATTTACTTTCGTAATTAGTTTAATTTGTTATTTAGTTGTTTAATTGTGCCTTTAATTTTAGTAGTATAATTAAATCAAAAATATCTCTTTTCTTATTCAAATCAGGATCCAAACTTAAACGAGGTTTCCATTGCACGAGTCATTGGGGAAACGACGGGGTGTATACTTGCTACGGTTTAATATACGTATTCTATATATATATCTTTGTGAGTGGAATTGTCCAAGGGATACTTGGGGATTTCCTTAATTTCTCTATAAGTATATTGTTTTATACGTGTGTAAAACTACGAATCAGTTTTTGGCGCCGTTGCCGGGGACTTGTGTAAGCGATTCTCTTGTTTCGAGTTTGTGATTTGGTTTGAAGATCCTTTCGTCCTCGAAAGTTAAATTTTTGTCATAAATCCAAAAATCAAAAAAAAAAAAAAATCATAAAATATAAAAAGTAAAAAAATATTTTCCTTTTCTTTTTAGTATAAGTAAAAGATAAAAAAAATAGAAAAATCAAAAACATAAAAAATTGTCCTTTAAAAAAGAAATAAAATAAACAAAGTTGGTAATCGAACACCAACAAATAATATCTTCTATTGAGATATTATCATTTCAATTTCCGGTGAACTTGCAATTGTTCCCAAATCGTAATCAAAGATTTAACACTTGCCATTTGTGTCTCTACCAAGTACGGCTCACCTTGAAAAGAAATTTTCAAGAGCTACCGTGAAGTAGTTGATTATTTGGTTTAAGTCTCTTTCGTGTAACCGTTAAAATTCATTGAAAAAAAAAAAAAAAAAAAAAAAAATTAGTGTAAAGTTTTGCTTTTTAATTTTTAGTTTTTCTTTTTATGCGCACTCGTTCGCAATCTCGAAGACGTCGACAACAACAAAATCTTCCGGTAGAACCAATTGTTGAACAAAACGTTGTTCCAATGGCCGACAATCGAACAATGGCCCAAATCAATGGCCCAAATGTTATACAAGCACCCATCGGAGGTTGGAAATGCTATAGTTGTTCGAACACCAATCATGCCCACAATTTCGATGCTCAAGCAACCTTTAATCAATCATGTGCAAAGTAATAAAGTTTACGGGTAGACAAGATCCTCACAATCACCTTCGATTTGTTTAATAAATACACTTCAACGTTTAGACATCCAGAAAGTTCCCGACAACTTCGGTTAAGCTTTTGCTTTTCCCCCATTTCTCTATACGGTGAAGCCCGGTAGATTGGTTAGACAAGGAACCTTCCTAGATCATTCTCACATGGACGGGGACCTTAGTTTCAAAAATCAAACCAATACATTCCACGCTTCAAAAACCACTTACTATCGAAATGAGATCATTACTTTATTTATCAAAAACCAAACGACGCCTTTAATGAAGCATGGAAACGTTTTAAAGACTCCTGTCGTCAATGTCCTCAACCATGGGCTTTTCGGAACTAAAAGAACCACCAACTCGACACTTTAATACAACCTCTTTTGAATTCAACGATCAGATGCCTTAGAATTACTGCCGGGCAGGTGCAATTCATAACAAGCTGGTCCACCGGAAGGTAAGGCGATTATTGATAAGCCAGTCAAAGAAGTTCGTTACACTATGAAAGTTCGTGCTAAAAATTCACTAGAGATACGGATGCTCCTCTTTCTAATTCTTCAACCTTACTACTAATTTCCTTTCGATATGCAACAAAAAAGCCGCTTCTACCTCGAGGATAAGATGACTATCAGATGAACCAAATGAAAAATCAAAAATGAAAGCTTTAGTTGTTACTCCTGCACCGTCAAAGCAGTTGAGAAATATGTGTCACTATTGGGTCAAATCACCATTTAAACCTTTGTCCTTCACCTCGAAGTGGAAATGATTATTCCGTTTTTCAAGAATAATATCCAGCAATCAACAAACCGCAGCCGTTGGTAAATTTCTCCCAAAGAAACCAACCTTACAAATTTGGCAAGTCACATGAGACACGCGGTTTCAATCAACCGAATGTCCAAACCAACCAAAACCGTTAACAAGGAACCATCTAATTTCCAACCAAACCGTGGAGGAAAACTTTAAATCCAAAACCGTCAAAACAACAAAATCAAGTATTTTAACAAGCTCCCCCATACCAAAAACGCCAACCAACCAACCACCAATAATCAAGTTATAACCTATACCAACCTCCAACAAATAGTGTATCTAAAACAAGAATTTGAATTATTCTAAAGCTATGATTCGGAACCGATAATTTGCAAATGAAGTTGGATAATTTTCAAAATGATTTTCAAAGAGTTTACAATGAGTCTCAAAAGAAGCAAGATGATTTTCAGAAAATGATGCTCGGTTTCATGCAAAATTATCATACCAACCAACCTTCAAGTTCAAGTTCTTTACCTAGCAATACCATTCCAAACCCAAGGAACGAAACCAAGGCAATTACAACTCGTAGTGGTGTTTCATACGATGGACCTCCAATTCCACCGCCGGTGGTGGAAAAGGAAAGTGAGGTGACAAAGGATACGGAGCTACCAAGCACCGAAGACATCCAACCTCCTCCATTCGTCCATGAACAAACCAAAGACAAAGAACCTTCTTTCGTTGCCAACAAAGCCAAACCTAATTTACCTTACCCATCGAGACTCAACAAAGAAAAGATTCGTGAAAAGGATGATATCCTTGCTTCAAAGTTTATGGAAATTTTCCGTAATCTTCACAATTGAGCTACGTTTCGCTGATGCTCTCAATTCAAATTCCAAAGTTAGCACCGATGTTTAAAAGTGCTATAATAACACAGACAAGTAATTGAGTTAACCAAAACACCGTTAAATGAAAATGTAGTGCGGCTTATCTTAAAAAGCTTCCCAGAAAAGCTAGTGACCCCGGACGATTTCTCAGTTCCATGTGACTTTTCAGAGTTTGATAGTTACTTAGCCTGCGATTTAGGTGCTATATCAATCTCTGCCTTTATCCATTTGGGAAAAAGCATCAACTCTCAGGCCTAACCGAAACAAAAATGGAATTAGAATTAGCCTGACTCGTAATTTCAATATCCAAACCAAACAACCGGTGTATCTGAAAATGTTTTTTGTCAAAGTAGGGAAGTTTTTACTTTCCCGTCGATTTCGTTGTCTAGAGTTTATAGCCGATCCTCGAGTACCATTAATACTCGGGCGACCCTTTCTTAGGACGGCTCATGCTCTAATCGATGTTTACGAAGGAGAGATTACTCTTAGGAATGATGATCAATCGTTAACCCTTAAATGTGGTGATGCACCTTCCATTTCCTACAACAATCTCGAATCATTGAAGAAAGTTGATCTAAACGAAGCTACTTTGTAGAAGAGTACTCACAAAAAGTACTTGGATTTACCGATTTCTGTTGCTTACAACAATCCTTCTCCGTACATCCGATCCCGATTGTTTCTACTTCATCACAACAACTTACTAATAATCAAGGAAAAAAATTTACTTCCGTTTGATGGATAGTGATATCTACTCATGAAGAAGCCGATGCTTTTATAGCAATCGATTGATGAACCAATTTCAACCAGTTTATCAATGCACATACTACGATCCCGAGGGTGACATTCCTCCATTCTCGCAAGCACTCCTAAATATGAACCATTACCTCCCAAAACCAAACCAAGGTAAACACTTTCAGAAAATCAAAGAGATCTTAAAAGTCGTTGAACCAAGAAGTCTTCAGTCGAATATGCCACTTCTTATGAACCAAGAGAGAAAAATTCCGAAGTCGAACTTAAAAAAGTTTACCCTCCGCACTTGAGTATGCGTTCTTAGAGGAAAATAACAAGCTTCCAGTCATAATTTCAAAAGATTTGAGCCAAGAAGAAAAGACCTCACTCATTCATGTTTTGAAAAATCGAAAACAAGCAATTGCTTGGAAACTTTCCGATATCAAAGGCATAGATCCAGAGTTATTCGTCACATACAAAATACCTTTTAGAAGATGATTACAACCTTCAGTCCAACATCAAAAGGAGGGGTTTAAACCCTAAAAACCAACGACTCATCACAAAGAAAGAAGTAGAAAAACATCTGACGCAAAAGGCTTGATTTATCCATCTCGGATAGTCCATAGGTAGTCCAGTCCCTTGTGTTCCTAAAAAAGGTTGGTATGTCCGTTATCGTCAACGAAGAAAATGACTGGTACCTACAAGATTAGTCCACGGGATGGATAGTTTGTATCAAGATTACGAAAGTTAAACAACAACTTGTAAAGACCATTTTCCGTTACCTTTCATGGACCAGATGTTAGAGCGATTAGCCGGTAACGAGTTTTATTGTTTCTTAGATGGTTTTTCAGGATATTTTCAAATCCCAATTGATCCTAAAGATCAAGAAAAAACTACTTTCACGTGCCCATACGGAACTTTAAGCGTACCGACGTATGCCCATTTTGATTGTGCAATGCTCCCCCTGAACTTTCCCCAACGTTGTATGATGCCATTTTCACGGTATGATAGAGAAGACAATGGAATTTTTATGACGATTTTCAGTTTATTCTGGAGAATCTTTTTCCTCAAGTCTGCAATTTAGATAAAATGACTTAAAAGGAGTGAAGATACCAAATTAGCAATAAATTGGGAAAAAGAGCCATTCCATGGTTAAAGAAGGCATTGTTTGGACATAAGATCTCTCGAAAAGGAATGAAGTCAGATATGGCAAAGTTTGATGTTATTTCTAAGCTTCCTCACCCAAAACCGCAAAGTAATTCGAAGTTTTCTCCGGGCATTCGGAATTCTATCGAAGATTTATCAAGACTTATCAAATCTCTCGACACATGAACCCATCTTTAGAGAAAAATATTCCTTTCATTTTTTCGAAGATTTGCAATACTAGCTTTCAACATTAGAAAAAGAGTTAACCGACAGCTCCAATTCTCATTGCTACCAAATTAGGACGAAACCTTTTGAAGATCATGGTGCGATGCAAGTGATTGAGCAATAGGTGCGGTTCAGACAAAGGGATAGAGAACATTTTCCGACCAATTCATTATGCTAGCAAAACAATGACTGAAGCAGAAACTAATTACACAACAACCGAGAAAGAAATGCTTGCAGTTGTTTATGCTTTCGAGAAGTTCCGATCATATCTAATCATGAACAAGAGTGTTGTTTACACAGACCACTCCGCTTTGAAATACCTCTTCAACAAGAAAGGACGCAAAGCAAGATTGCTTCGATGGGGTCTTAACTTCTTCAAGATTGATTTTAAGGTTAATCAGAACCATGGAGCTAAAAATATGCATGCTGATCTATCTCTCTCAGTCTTGAAAACCCTTACTAGAATGTCTTGATCCAAAAGAGATTACCGAGAGCTTTTACCCTTTAAGACTTTAATAGTGTGTAACTTCCAAAGACCCATACCCCTTGGTTTGCCGACTTTGCCTAACTACCACACGGGGAAATATCATAAAAAGGGAATGTCGACTCACAGAGAAAAACCAATTTCTTTAAAGATTGTAAAACAATATTTTTTGGGATGACCCTTTTGCTTTTAATACTTTTTGTGCGGAACAAATATTCCCACAGGGTGTGTATATGGCAAAGTAAGCTTTTGAAATTCTCAAAGCTTGTCAAAGTGGACCCACCGGGGGACACATGGAGCAACTTTACAGCCAAGAAGATTTTTGAATGCCGGTTTCTTTTGGCCTAACCTTTAAAAGGATGCTACGAATTTGACAAAATCTTGTGAGATTGTCAAAAACAAGTGCAAAAACCTCAACATGATGAGATGCCTCAAAATCCATCCCAGTTTTGTGAGATTTTTTCGATCTATGGGGAATCGATTTTATGGGACCTTTTCCCGTCATCTAAGGGGAACAAATATATTCCTAGTACCTCGATTATCTTTCAAGTGGGTTGAAGCGAAAGCCTCCCCACCACGATCGCTAGGGTATTTGTTAATTCTTAAAATCCCTTTTCACCCGATTCGGTGCCTCCCGAGAGGCAATCATAAGCGATGTAGGGACCCATTTTTGTAACGACAAATTTGATAAAGTATATGTCCTAAAATATGGTGTCACCATCGTCTTTTCGACTCCGTTACCACCCCTCACAAACGAGTGGTCAATTGAAGTCACGAATCGAGTCTTAAAGTATTTTGGAGAGAACGTAGGAGAAAACCGTGCCACATGGTCAGATAAGTTAGATGAGTGCATTAGCTTTCAGAACAGCTTACAAGACTCCAATAGGTATGTACTCATATAAGTTAGTCTAGGGAAAAGCGTTCACCTACCAAGTTAGTTAGAAGCACTAAGCATAATGGGCCTCTCAAGCATGCCAACTTCGATTTAAAGACCCCGGGCGATCATACGAAAGCATCAGCTTAATGAACTTAGCAGCTCCGTGATCAAGCTTACGAGAATTCAATTAATCAAACAAGGAGAAGACAAAGAAGCTACACGATTCCAAGATAAAGAACCGAATCTTCAATATTGGTGATCAAGTCCTTCTTTTCAACTCCCGATTAAAGATTTTCTCCGGAAAGCTCAAGTCCCGATGGTCCGGACCTTTCACAATCACCGAAGTTTATCCTTATGGCACTGCCAAGTTGTCTCATACCGATGTTCTAATATTCAAGTCAACTGAGCCCAACCGTCTTAAAGCATTACTAAGAGAGGGGATACACCAACCATTGGGTATCCCGGACCTCCAGACTTTCCCTAAGGACAACTAAATCAGGATCGAGACGAGCTTTGCGACTCGGAGACTCAAAAACAAGCCGCTTCGTGGGAGTTTCACCCCATGCTTAAATTATCCTATTCTATTCCTTTTATTTTCATTATCTAAATTTGTTATGTTGAGGAGAGGCTGTGTTCATTTCCTATTTCTCGATGTTTGTTGCTTGTTTGTTGTGATTTTTGCAGGATTCTCCCAACAATTTCTTTGAAGTCTCTCGTGTCCGGTGTTGTTTCCCGTTCAACTCGAGCTTCTCATCCTTTGTATGAATTTAGTTTGGGGAGATTCATATCCTTTCATCTTATCGATTAACGTTTATCTTTGTCTACTTAATAAACGGCTTAGATTTTCGTAGGAACCCGACTTAAACATTGAGGACAATGTTTCATTTTAGTTTGGGGAGGGAATCTATCGATTTGATGTGCTTGCTTGTGTTGTTTTTCACGTACCCGTTTTTCCACCAAAAATAGCAAAAATTTTAAATTTTTCAGTCTTATTTAGTATGATTAAAAAAAAAAAAAAAAAAAATTGTTAAGACATTTATGTAGGTTTTCCGTTGGTGAGAATAGAAAGTAATTTTTGACCCGTCCGAACAATGTTTTCTATCTTTTATCCTTAACAAGTAAAGAAAACTTGTGCTAATCTCAAGTAGATTTTAAATACGCCAAGTTGGAATTTATATGGCTAAGTATTTGCTAATTTCTTTATTAGAGATTTTAAATTGCAAAGAGCAAGAAATGATAGAGTTGTTATAAGTTTTGATGCTAAACGTAGAATAGTTGGATTTCTTTCAAGCTTATAGAAGTTATATTGTGGCTTTTTCTCCCATTAGATTGATTCACCAATAATAATAATTGTTTAATAAATAAAGTTTTTTACGGTTTTTTTTTGGTTCATAATTAGTTCTCAGAAGTTTTCTTTAGTTTCTTTGTGATTTAGAGTAAGTATACATCAGGAATACTTAATTTTGCCGATAACTATATGTTATCAATAATAATAAATATTTTGCTTATCCCTTAAAGAGCCTTAGGGTATATGGGGTAAGTAAAATCTAATAAAGCCATTAATAATCCAAGGTCGAAATACGATTGCTGCATCGTGTCGGAGGCGTGGCCGATGTTGTAGCCTTCTAAAGGACCGAGGTTGAATAATGTTGCTTAATTTTTGCTTTGATCTTTCCTTAAAGAGCCTACGGGTATATGGAATGATTTAAAGTTATCTTGTTTGTACCTTAAAGAGCCTTAGGGTATATGGTGCAAATAAGATCGGTCCATTTATGTCTTAAAGAGCCTTAGGGTATATGACGTAAATGGTACCTTGCTTAAGTAACCTAAATAAAAGCCAAATTTTGGTCGCCTCGATGTAAACTTAATCTTTATGACATTGTTTTTCCTATTGAAAATAGCTAGGAACTAATTATTACATTTTTAACCGTCATACTTTAATTTAGAATAATTCGTATCGAAATAAAAAGTCCTTAAGAGCCTTCGGGTATATTACTTTATAAAATAAAATATTGAGATACAAATTAGAAATGAATAAGGGAGGAAAAGTAAGTACACAACTAGCTCTTATAAGTAGTGTTAGCATCATTAACTTATAATTGTACAATGAATCTTGATTTTTTAAAGACGCTTGGCAATGGATTGAGTGAGAAAGTACGGGGATGACGAATTTATCTTTTTAGACACTTAATTGTGCTTTTTGTTCAATGATCCTAAAAGTTACCAATGTGGTAATGAAAGCAATACATTATGTCAATACAAAAATAAAGTTGTTAGTGTAGGATATAAATCATAAAAAATAATAATAATAATAATAATAATAATAAGAAAATCTTTAAAAATGGAAAACGGGTGTTTTGTAACTTGTGACTTAGAAATTCTTCCCTCAATTAACTTTACTACTTCTTAAAGGATTAGTTTGGGGAGGTTTCGAGGTATTTGGTTACGGAGCAGGTGATATTGCGTGAGGACACACAATGTTTTAGTTTGGGGAATTTTGATATGTGCAAAATTATACATATAAATTCATGCTTAAAAAGGCCCAATTCAACCCAAAACGGATCAAAAATGGCAAAAATGTGCTTGTATTTGAGTTTTGTGTATGCAGGTACGGATATGTCAAAAATCACAAAAACGGGCAAAAACGGACACGAGAACGGATGAGTGATCAAGAAGCCAAAAAAAAAATCGAAGCCGAAGCCAGAGAGATCATGCCTCAGCCTTCCACAGTCAACTGCAGCTAAACTACAGTCAGCCTACAAAGCCTAACAATATAGCCCAAATTCCTTTTTGATATAAAACCCCAAGGGCTGAATATGAAATTAACCCATTCTTTTTATAACTAGAAATGGTGTTAGCAAACACAAGGACCAAAGATGTAATTACCTCAAAGATTCATATGGGCGCGGGTCACTTAGACCGGGTCCAACTACCCACTTCCCACCAATCAACCAATAATATCCCTAGCCCTGACCCGTTTAAACCCATACCCTAACCCGAACCAACCCAATGAGTTAAAAACTCATATCGTTTACTGTTCACACATTTTTACCCCAAATGAGATTAAAACTCACACACACATGAACACACTCAAGAACACCCTAGCTTTAGTTAACAATTCGTTTACCCCCCCCATCCCAATTAACCATGGGTTAATGACCCCCTCACACCCCTTAACCCAACCATCACTATCAATCACCCAAAACCTCCCCCTCCCCTTAGAGTTAAATCCATCTGCTGAAAGTAAGGGATTTATCATTGGGGTCAAATTAACTTGGAGGTGAAGTATGGTCAGGAGATAGACACTCACATAATAACACATATTGTCCACGTCAATGATCCGGGTGCACACATGAATTGATCTTAACGATGAGATACTAGATCAAGGAGAGAGAAATGATGGAACGGGTCTGAGATAAGATGGAAAGAAGGGTTCTAGAAGAAGGAGGATGACTCAAGCTTCGGGTATAAAAACCCCCTCAATCCAGCAGGTTAGGTGGATAATAATAATTATTAGGTTAATTTTATAATTTCGAGTCAGTCTTTACATAGTTTTTTTTTAGTTTTCATTCAAATGTATTTTCATTTAATGTTATTTAATTTATGTTCAAGATTGTAAGAACTTTAATTTCAGTTTTTAATAAAAGTATTATTTCATATAAAGTTTGGTGTCTTCATTTAAATTCGGTCAAAATATTTGTGATTGTGGTTGTTATTGCTGTACAAATGGATGAAGCATGAGTCTCTTGGAATTGGATGGCTGTGAGACTCCAAGGGATTTTAGAGCTGTGGGTTAGTCATATAGGTTTAGATTAGGTTTTTGTTGTTCGAGATTGAGCTTATGTGAATAATCCAAACGCTCCCACTCACTTATATTTCATCTTCCCAGTTCTTGCATGGCTGGAGCAAAGGTACACACTAGTTAATCTTTAATAAGTTTTACATTTAACTTTATAATTCAGTATTCTTTATAATGCTGTTTTCTTAATTATGCTTTTGAAATCTGTTAAATGATAGTTTGATAAGCAGTTGGGATTTGTATTGGGGAATTTGTCATAAGCAGATTACAATTAAGATAGATATAATCTGTCATGCGGTTTTCGATGTACTTGATAAATCAGCTTTAGGTAAAAGTTGTAAGCTGATAAGCTTAGTAGAAGCTTATCAGCCTTCATAAGCCCATACAGCTTATTTTAAATAAGTTAAAGTTGAGTTTTCAATGAGTTTTAGCTTTTTAAATTCGGTTGAAAAAAGCTTTTTAATAAAATAAGGATGCTGAGTGTTAGTAGTTAGGGAGTTCAGGGGTCATTTCTGTCTATCTTTAAAGTTTCTGTTAGTTAAAATTTTTTCACAGTTAGTCCTTTTGATTTTCAATGTTAGTCCTTATGTTAGTTTAAAGTCAGATTTTAATCCCAAGTCGCCGGGGCCGCTTTCTTCTTCTGCCATTTTAGTAAAAAATTTGTGGTTTTAGTATATAAAACCTAAATTAACTTACCGAGACCCGCCAAGGCTCCGAACCTATCTTTCCTGTCATCATCGGACCTTGGTGTTTTGGCAGAATAAATTTTAGATTAATAGAATTTAGTTTATAATTAAATAATAAAAATTAGTTATTAGTTTAATTACATAAATTAGATTTATAATTACTCAATAAAAATAGGGCTTTTATGTTTGAAATAATTTCTTTACTTTTTACTTCATTTAGTAAAAATTTCGTTTTCATTTTTAGGGATTTAAAATATGTTGTGTTTGCATATAATTATCATTATTTTGTTTTACTTTTTAAATTTCGTAGTAATACTTATCAAATTATATTTGCATCATTCAAATCAGGATCCGACTTAAACGTGGTCTCAATTTCACTAGGCTCATTGGGGAAACCGACCCGGTGATCATACTACCGGTAATATATCGTATACTATATTTTATATCTTTTAAGAGAGGATTTTTTCCGAGGTAAACTTGGGAAGTAATCCTTAATCTCTCTTATAGTATTATATTCTAATTTTACGTGTATTAAAAAATTATCACAGACCCACATATGCAATTTTTTTAAGGTGGAAAAAGTGAATAAAATATGTTAAAAGATGATTGAAAATTCACAATGGATCTCAAATATGCTTCTGAACACAGCAGTTTCAGGACCCGCACTACATGAAATGAATTTTCCTGCAGACATCATTCAGGACTACGTCGCCAACCCAAAGTCCTCCTTCAACAATAACCCGTTTGTACCACACCTTTAAGAAATTGATTAGGATCTTTTTGTTTCAATCAAACCGTTGTTTTGATGAATTACTTAATCCTCCACTAGTGTTTGATCTGTACCAAGCCCCGAAGTCATTGCTCCAATTGCCTAAAAGTAGTAGCTTTTCCAGAACACCGTGCATTCAACCGGTTCCAACACCTTCCTCAACAACCATTTTACCAAGATGCACCATCACCTAGTAACTCACAAACAACACTTGAAACTTAATCTCCTGTCATTTCTAATGATGTTGAAGAAGAGAATCACGACTTAGATGTTGCACACATGAATACCGATCCATTCTTTGGTATTCCAATTCCAGAAAACGATTCTGAAGCATCTTCCTCGATCGGATTTATACCCACTATTGTGCACGACTGCAGCTCCCTAACACAGAACAACGATACCATAAATGGACCAAGGATCATCCTTATAAAACGTCATTGGTGAACTCAAAACTGTTTCCACAAGACTTCAGAATTACAAACACCATGAACAAGCCTTATATTGTTACTAACGATGCTTTCTAACCATCAATTGAACCAAAGAACAATAAAGACGTATTACTCAACATGTTGGAATTGAAGCAATGCAAGAGGAGCTTAATGAAATTGAACGTCTTGAAAGTCTGGAACCTCGTTCCTCCAACCAGATAAAGTGGATGTATTATTACTTTAAAATGGATCTACATAAGTGAAACTTTGATGAGAATGGAGAATTCTAAAGAACAAGCTCTTTGGATGCTCATGGTTATCGTCAAAAAAGAGAATTGATTTTGAGGAATCCTTTGCACTAGTGGCCTAGACTTGATGCTATTCAAGAAAATTTTCCCTACGCATATGCTGCTTCACCTAAGATATTAAAACTGAATATGAAATCGTTTACCAAATGGATGTAAGACCATTCAGAACAGGCATTAGCGCGAAAGAAAGTTATGGTCACCCAACCGGACGGGTTTTAATCAAGACAATCGCAAAAAAAAAAAAAAAAATCATGTGTACAAGCTTAAGAAGGATCTCTATGGGTTGAAACAAGCTCCTCGCGCGTGGTACGATATATTGTCAATTTAACACCCCCAAATTGGGTCGCAGCGGAATAAGGGTCCGGGGCGTGTTACTTCTCAGATCAATAACACAAGATAATATAAGAACGACCAAAAATTCGTTTAAAACTGATACATTGGATTTAATAAAGTATGTGTTACAAAAGCCCGAAGCTTTACTTGTTTACTTGTTATTATTACAAAGATTTCCATCCCATAACAGATATACAAAATGTAATGCGACTAAATCTTTAATGCATGACTTCAAAATATAACCACCAATGTATCCTTCGCACCTCGTGCTTAATGACCTCCTGAAAAACATTGCATTTAAAACGTCAACATAAAGTTGGTGAATTTCATAGGTTTATGTAAATGTATATGCAGGACCGCAAGACTTTCCCCGTGATAATGCAACAGATGCAGACATCACAAAATGTAATTACGTTTTCCTAAGCTCATGACACCGAAGCTCGACATAAATGAATACAATATATAAATATTGCCTACATTGCCCGTGATGATGTTCAACCCGTAACATCCAAAATCCGACATGATATACGTTTTCGTTTTTCCCAGTGATTTCTATCACCCCGAACGGGGAGGTCAATCCCAAATAGATCTATCTATAATCATTCGCGCTCACATTCCAGTAATTGACAGTTCATGATTCATGGGCATAGTGGGTTATCGCTACTTAGGCAAAACGTAATCATGATAAAATGTACAATTGCGTCCAATTTGTAAAACATGCCTAGTTCTCCCCCCCAAAAACATTGTAAATCATTAATTGTAAAACATTGGGATAAGAACACACCTTTGAGTGAGTAAATTTGATAATAAAAAATCCCAAGCAAAAAACGGCGTCACGCTAACCCTGCCCGACAAAGCAACCTAGATATTATAAGGTCGCATCCAGTATTCCAAGTACGTTGTCTAACAACAACAATATATAAAATCCTATATAGTTTATCATCGTACTATCGTTTCGGGCAATCATAATTTATATAGTCATGACATGACTACGAGGTAGTTTAGTGACACTTTTAAATCGTAAATTCCAACCAACTCGTCAATACGCCACACGAAGAATCCTCATTATGAAAATTCCCTAGAAATATAACACTTTTGATAACTACTAACATATACATATCTAAATAGGCTATATCACCATCTAACCGTTTAGAGTAAATCGTATTTATAAAGTAAAAACAAGATTTATAATTTACGCCTTTAGCAAAACGTACATAACTTTGTCGTTTTAAGTCCGTTCTCGCGTTTTTTTATACCCCACAAAATCTTGCCGTATTAAGATCGAGTGATCATAAAAATCATATTTTATGTTTTTTGGATTCTGTGATGAATAGTATGTTTTCTACTGTTCATATATCTATAAAATCGTTTTTATACATTTTAATTAACTTAAAAACCCTTTTAGGTCGTAACTTATTGGTATAGCTACCGTTTTAGTCGAATTCTTTCGAACACGTTCTCGTAATTGAAAGTTTTATCATATTATTGATGTTTACAAAGTATAAGTTACTGCCATGAATAGTAATTTTTATAAAATTTGTTTTATAAAGTATTTAGCGTCGTAAACTCGTAACTAGTGTATCTTCTTCGTTATTAATCCGTTTTTCGAGTTTCTTATCATTTTGGAATCCTTATGAGATGTACTATCTTTATAAAACCTAATATGGCTGCTTCCAAATTCGAACCAAAACAGAAAGTTTGAAGTTTTTGTGATTACCAGGCAGGTTTTTAAGCTTGATTTTTGTACCATTAAGCTTCAACACCTTATTACAACTACTTTACAACATTTATATCTTATGTATTACATATATAAAGTCCATTAGTTCATATTTTATCCATGGTTCAAGACAACAAGTCCTCTAACCTCACTTTTAATCACAACTTTATAAAAGAAACCCTAATTTGACATATCATGTTTTATACTTAACCAAGTATTACAATATTTATAAATTCCATTTTAAACATCATAATGAGCACCATAGTAACATGTAAATAAGATTTTTCACAAAACATTGATCAAATAAAAATCCCTTTCACATATTCAAAAAGTACCTAAACTGTGATTAGCTAAATCAAGCTGATGAACACATAAAAATCTTATTAAGAAATGATAAAGCTTATTAAAAACCTTGTGTGGTGATAATAAAAGAATAACTATCACTACCCTTGTGATTAACAACCATTGGCTTTGAAAATATAAGTAGAAACCCTAATTTCAAAACCAAAACCCTAATCTTGCAATTCCATGTTAAAACCTCTTCAAAGCTATAACCAACCTTAAACTCTTCTTAGAATACCTTAAGTATGATGTATAAACACTAATATGGTGAAAGAAAATCATGCTATGGATCCCCTAAAAACCTTGTGGAATGTCGTGGGTTTGTAAGAGTGACAAAGGGATTGATTTTGTGATTTTTGTAAGGAAATGTCTTGTGTGAGTTTTCTATGACCCTTGCATGCCTATTTATACTACATGGAGATATAATGATGATATTAATGGTGTCTAGTTGAAGCCATGTAGGTGGCACGATTAGAAGAACTTAGAGAAAGGTTTGGAGCTTATCTTGGATAATACTTGGCTAGTCATGTCAAGTGATGCAAGATGCATGTATTAAAGATATTTAGTGAAGCTTCTTTGGTCTATCTAGGCTCATATACATACATATACACGTTTTATAAAGCCTAGGAACGGGGGTTTGAAAAATATCTTTGTATCTTAAATTGGTGGTATAAATTAATATTTAAAGTATAATGTAGTAAAGGATTAAGATAATGTATAACTTGCACATGGGTAGAGGTTTTGATTTGAATTCTTTCATGAGGAAAATGTATAAAGTGGATAAATACTTGAAGTTGTTAAATAAATATTAAGTATGGGTTCAAAATTTGGGTATTTGAGAAGCGTAGATAAGTTAACTGTGTTCCTTCCGGGAAGGCCTAAACGTACTTTATCGCGAACGAAAAGCATTTTACTTAACCACAAAAATTATGAACAAAGATGATAATATCCGTCATATCATCATTTAACACTTGCTTGAGTACACTTATAAAAATCGTTTAATGCACGTATTACATTGACTGATCAATTTTAGTTTACGCTATATCACTTAAACGGTAACGATTTAAAGTAAACGCGAAAAACCTTAAAAATAAATATTGATTACATAATGTTCGTAAAATGTCCTAAAACACAAGGTGTTAAAGTCAAAGTTTTTACTCTCTCAGGAATACTCTAAGGGAACCGTAGGATTCCCACATTGTTTCATCAAAGACAAGCAACGATATTACTCCTGGTACTAATCTATGTTAGACGATATAATCTTTGCGTCTAACTACACCTGAACTTTTGGACCAATTTTCAAAAATAATGTTTTCAAAGTTTAAGATGTCGATGATGGAACAAAAATAACATTTTTTATATGACTACAAAATTCCACAAGACCCCTAGAGCACTAGTTATAAACCAGTCTAAATATGCTCTAGAATCTTTGAAAAAATATGGTATGAAATCTTGTGACCCCGTGGATACTCCCATGGTGGAGAAATCCAAACTGGATGAAGATACACAAGGGAAAGCCGTAGTACCAATACACACTATTCGTAGAAGGTTAGACACCTTTATGTATCTTATCTCACACCAAAAGAACCGAACCTAACATTTTGCTGTGTATGCATGTGTGCCCGGTATCAGGCAAAGCCTACCGAAAAGCACTTACATGCTGTAAAAAGAATCTTTAAATACCTAAGGGGAACCGTTAATAGGGGACTCTGGTATCTAAAGGATTCTTCTATTGCTCTAACAACTTATGCAGACGCTGATCATGCGGGTTGCCAAGATACTAGACGAAGTACATCTGGAAGTATGCAATTATTGGGAGACAGACTTGTTAGCTGGTCATCAAAAAGGCAGAAAAGCGCTGCGATATCCAGTACGAAAGCTGAATATATTGCCTTGTCTGGCTGTTGTGCTCAAGTCCTTTGGATGAGATCACAGCTTACCGACTATGGCCTTGGATTCAATAAAATTCCAATGTACTGTGATAACAAAAGCGCTATTGCCTTATGCTGCAACAATGTTCAACATTCTCGATCAAAACATATTGACATCAGATTCCACTTCATAAAAGAGCAAGTTGAGAACGGAGTAGTAGAGCTTTACTTTGTCAATACGGAGTATCAGCTGGCGGACATCTTCACTAAAGCCCTTGGCAGAGAAATAATTGAATTTCTTATCAACAAGCTAGGAATGCGAAGTTTTACGCCGGAGACCCTGAAACAATTGGCAGATGAAGCTGAAGAATAGTGGTCATATGTATATATTCAAAACTAGAAAAACCAAAAAGATTTTCATTTTCAAAAACCTTTATAAAAACAAAATACAAAATATAAAATCTTTAAAACCAAAGAAAAAAAATTAAAAAAATGAGAAAAATATAAAAAGAGGTAATAATGGCATGTCTTTTGCAAATCGATAACATTTACGGTCTTAGAAATGTCATTTAATAATGATACGAGGCTGTAAATGAAGTTCGAGCAGAAGTTCAAAAGTTTTGCAAAACATGCCAAAAATGGCTTGCTATTATTTCAGATAGCAACCCGGTCATCATTTTAAAGGTAAGTTTTTCAAAAAGAAAATTGGACCTCATAACGGGAATTTATTCTCGGGCATGGTCTACTTTATGACCATGCAAAGGCTTGTGTTTACTTTTTAACACAACCCGTGCTTCATTTATTCCATAAGTGTACGTGTCAGTGCGCTTATGTGTCAAAATAAGAGAAATCTTATTTTTATTGGTAAAAAGTTGTCTTCATAATGAATTAGTGTTTTCAGTACTCACAAAAAGATTTTCAAAGACAATTCGACCACTCAAACAATGACAACAACTCTTTAACTAGAAAACGGGTCATTATTTGAGGGGGAGAAAGTGTCATCAAATAATCTTTTAAAACGGTCTTTCAAAATAAGTTACGGAATAAACGGATAAAGTTTTTGATAATGACGGATCACAATTTAAAGGGGAGTTAACTTATATTAACTACAAAGGCTTTAGATGTCATTTGTTTCAAACTTTAGGGACTTATTTGCAATTTAAGACTTAGTTGATTCTCACGGAATATATTTAAGCTTATCAATTCTTCGAACATGATCTCTAGTATATTTGCGTACTATGTTTTGCTGATTCCGAGGTATCGAAACCAGCAAGGGGGAAGGAATAGATATACAAGAAAGATAATGAGTACACGTGATAGAATTCATACCCTACTCTCATTTTAGGTCATTCAGGGAAGACAAATGTCATAAACGCAGAGAAAATCAGTGTTTAACTTGTTACTTTCGGGTGCACTATTTCAACTACATGGGGGTAGAGATATCTTGTGATTTCAAGTATGCATCATTTAAGATACTAGGGGGAAGTGTTGTAAGAAGGCTTATTCTAAGCGTGAGAAGATTGGTTACTGATTCAATAAATGCTTCCTCAAATGGTTAATCACTAAGCTTGTTTTTTTTAAATGGAGTAGAATTTGTTGACAAAAGAGGTACACATAGGTTTGATAAGTATGATGATTCCTTAAGATAGTCAGTATTCTGCAGAAAGAAATGAGTACATTTGTGACTTAGCTGACTTAGGTGTTATCATTTCGACTACTTAGAGGGAATAATTGTGACATCCAGAACTTAGTTGACTTTGGTGTTTCAATTTATATCATCACTATTGTGTAAGGAGAAATACGGACATCCGGGACTTAATTGACTTTGGTGTTACGGTTTTGAATTAATTGTGTACTTCGGATATATAGGATTTTTACATCGAGACTGCTTGAGGCGGCTTGCAAGAAAGTTTTGAATCTACTCAAGAAAGGATTGCTGATTTAGGGGGAAGCTAAGACAACTTCTTAAGAGAGACTACGGGGAAGACCTACGGCTGCTACAAAGAACCATATGATTCTATCATATGATGTTCTCATCATTCAGGTCAAACCTCGTACATCATAATCTTGTGAATATATAAATATGTAGTGTAGACTTAAAAATTAGGCATATATAGTGTTTGAGTATGAATTTTCAAGAATTTCTTAGTAAATTCAAAATTTTTCAAATTAACATACTCAAACACCATATAATTCCATCATAATTTGAGGGGGAGCATTAAAAATGTTCCTAATACGACTTGTTAATAATTGGACATTTTTTTCTCCAAAAGCAGTTATATTTGAATCAATTGATATCCAAAATATTAAGAGATTTAATATTTTATGTATAAGGGATAAAATGTGACTAAAATATAACGCTAATAATGCAATTTTTGTAATAATCGCAAGTGTACGCTATCCCATATATGTGCTAAACTCTTTCGATTAATCGATGAACATATGAAGGGGGAGCAAATGGTTATGTGATTGGCTTAAAATGATGGAAGAACCAACAAAGAAACCGCCATTTATATTACTAGCATTGGAGTTATAAGGTGGTTAGGCCATAATATACAATCCTATGATCTAGCCAGAACTGGAGGGATCTACCCAGGGATATCCCCACTAGTAAGTGAAGAATTCTTAGGTCTTAAAAAAGGATAAAAGTGAGAATAATGGACAAGTTGCGACTGAGATGGAGCTAGTACAAGGAACAAACCCAACACAGGTACTAATTATGAATCCCGAAGCGTAGAAGTGGTGAAATAATTAAAAAGAAAAGTTAAGATAAAGTGACAAGAAAGAAGCCCTACATACACTTAGGCAGAACCGGGTCAATACATCTGCTTCAGATCACAAAAATGATTGGACTGACAGATGAAGACTGACATCAATGGACCACAATGATGCAAATGCACAACCCTCCATAGTGGTGAGCCACTCAAAATCCTTATAAGATTTCTGATTGTCTCTATTCATCACGCGCAGATAACAACCGGGTTCCTTTCTATCAACAGGAAAGAATCACATCTGATTATAGTTTGGTAATTGAAAAGGTGAGTCAGTCTGCTCCAGTCTCCGATCATCTAAAACAAAAGTGCATATACAGTCCTTAGAGCAAAAGTAGATCATCCATATATCTCATTAGAACATCTTGTCAAATTTGCTTTGCCTTCTCAACACAATGTAAATAACGATAAATAAAAAAGAGTCCCATGCTTATCTTGTATTATAACCAGAACATCAGAGTATACTCCTCGTAATGCACAGTAAAAGATGGAAATCCTGCTTGAGCCAACATCAAACAAGCTCATGGTAGGTGACTTGTGCGATTCTATATGAATCAAACTCGTGACAACTAGAAAGAAACGATGGTACGATTCTACAAGAATCAAACCTGTTCCAGTATATGAATTGACGATTGATGATGAACTTTTGAAATGATTAACACTCTTGATGTGTTACAAAACCACTTTAGCAAGTGACACGTCGATTGATTTTCAAATCAATTTTTCTATTCAATCGGTGAGACAGTAACTCACTGGTTCACTCTTATTGTGCTGTCTGCTTTGAGACGTTCTGGTAATGAGAACATGCTGAGTTTGATGAATCTAATACATATGTGTTAGAAAGATTCTTTACTTCAGCTGGAAATCCTGTCAAGGAGATTCTTCTTAAATTGAATCTACTTGATCACAGGTCGATCCTTACGGATTCGAAGGTTACTCCAACCAAACACGGGCGAATGACAAAGCCATATTCGTCCCCCTGCTTTATTGCTAACTGTTTTAATGCATGATCTTTAAAGATGGAGGTGAAGGTACCTGATTCCAGCTGTCTCAAAGATTCATAACCACATGCTCATACTCAACCGAAAAATATAAAGACATCATGAAAGCTTAAGTACATGTTTCAAGACTTCCGCTACTCTGATACCGTATGTCTTTCTTGAAGTGACGAAGTATTAAAGTCAAAGAATTTCAAAGAATTTTTCGGCACTCTAATACCGAATGTCTTTCTTGAAGTGACGAAGTGTTATAGTTAAAGACTTTCAAGAAAGATGTCTTATTCAAGCTTTCAAGACTAAGAAACAATAACAGTATGAGCATGTCGGTCCAAAAGTCACAAGTTCACATGATGGAGAAAAGAGATTATGCTTGGTTGATGATCTCAAGGTGCTCAAGATCACATATTCACATACAAGTCAAGATAAAGGAACAAGTTCAAGCCTAAAGTCAATGATCACTACACCATATTCACAAGAAAAAGAAAAAGAAAAGAAGTCTGCGAGCACAAGAACAAAAGACCGTTCAATAAAAAGTAGAGCTAAGTTTTTGTAAATATGAAAAACTTAAACGTAAGTTAAATGAAACTCTAGGACTATTAGCTCAAAAATAATTTGACATAAAAGAAGGTTTAAAACTTAAAGCCTATGAAATTTCAGTTGTCAAAGAGAAATAGATGAGTTAGTGAAACAGAGTTTTTTTACAAAGTCACATTACGAAGGTCTTGTCAAAATGAAAACTAAGGTAATAACGGATTTGAAACTTAAGGAAGAAAAGGATCTTGATAAATTGATTGCGATGGAAAAGCAATTAAAGTTTTTGAATGAAATTGTTTATAAAAGAAATCAATCAATTCAAACCATTCATATGTTAGCTCCCAAAGGCTCAACATTCAATGGTAGACCAACCTTTGAAAATCCTATGTACCTTAAGAAAGCTCAATCTGAAAAGCCATGTTTGTATGAGATCCCATATGACACATCTAATCCTGCAAACAGATTCGTCCCTGATAGGGAAGAGACCTTGACTCTTGAAAAAGAGAGTAGATCAAAGTTGAATAAAGACTTAGTGAAACCTTATGATTACACAAAGCAAAATAGTCTTTATGAAAATTTTAAACCAGCATCATAGGAATATCATGATCAGTTGGCACATGCAAATGAAGAAAGAAAATGTGGAGAAAATCTTTTGTTAAATCTAAACCAAAATTTTTCAAATACATCGGTTTCTTACCTAATTCAAAATCGATTAGTAAAAGTCGACAAGCTTATAATGTAATAATGAATAACATAAATTATTTTAGAGAACTTGTTGATCAAGCTTGGGAAAAACATTCTCATGATCATTTTCGGGCACTAACTGCTCATGATATGGAAATCCTAATTAAACATGTTTGATGCCTTTTGCCCTAAAGACACAGAATGATAGTTTTAAATTTGTTCATGAACTTAAACAAGAAATGCATGTTGATTTAAAGTACGTTGAATCCCTTGAAAAAGAAATTGACGAACTTGAATCTGATAAAGCAGATTTTTCAAACATGTATCATCTACTTCTCCAAGAGTGTATGGCTAATGATGTTATGTGTTCTTATTTGAATTATTTATCTGATTTAGATGCTCACAATGAACTGCAATGCTTGTATCTTCATAAAGTCAAAGAATATGGCTATCTTGCACAAAATATTTCTAAAGAAACTAAAACTGTTAGTACAGAAGTGTATAATGAACTTTCACGAAGTTTTGCTAAATTAGAAAAACACTCGATTTCTCTTGAATTTGCTTTACAACAATGTCAAGAACAAATAAAAAATGACACAGTTTGCAAAGAAAAAGCGTCAACTGTATTTCTAAAAGAACGTGAACAATACTTTGAAATACAAGATTTGAAAGCTCAACTGCAAGACAAGAATGTTGCCATAAGTGAGTTAAAGAAACTCATTGATAAATGCAAAGGAAAGTTTATGGAAACTAAGTTTGATAAACCATCTGCTATTCGACAACTAAATGCTTAAAGGATTCCAAAACCATCCGTTTTAGGCAAACGACTCTTTTTTCTGACTCTCTTGAGAGAAAAAGTTTTTCAAAGACAAAGTCAGTTACAGAAATTAATGTGTCAGAGGGTTTATCACAATTAGTCACTTCACAAAGTATACCTCAAACAGCAAGACAAGCTGTAATAAACACAAATGTGATTAAACCAAGCATGCATCAAATTAACACTAGGACAAAACAAACTAAAGCACCACAATTGTCTCAGACTTCTAGGAATATTAATCCGCGCGTATCTACCTCTATAGGAGTAAATCACATAACTAATGTTAGCAGACCACCGCTTAGGAGCACTCAAATGAAAGATAAGGTCGTGCCAAACAATAGTCAAATAAAGGTTAAGAAGACTGGTGACATCAAATAACGTCACTTTATTATATCATTTATCCCATCTATTTTGCCCACTTTTATATAATTTTGAATAATTTAGTACTTAATTGCTTTAAAGTTGATAAATGCAGTAATTCAGGAGTGTTTTGTGAAGACAAGCTAAAAGGCGCATAAATTAAAGCTAAAACGAAGATATTTGAAGATTGCTGATTTCTGACCAATACGCCGTATCCAACAAAAGAGATACGGTGTATCAGGGCCTGTCTTCACAAGAAAATGCGTTTGACCAATTACCAATACGGCGTATCCTTCCTGTATACATACGCCGTATCCATAAAGATAACTATTCAAAAATACAGTAAATCAAGTAAATTAGGAATGATATCACTGATTTATTATGAACGCAGCGCGCACTCTAAGGAATCCAGCCCAATACGCCGTATCGACCTTGCCAGATACGGCGTATCAAGTCTTTTCAGACACTATAAATAGAATACTCAAAAACGAGTTTTCAGTGTGCAATATCATATTCTTTACACCATACTCATTAAAGATGAATTTTAGAAAGGAAGATCAACCACCAAGGTCAAGCATTGATCACAAATCCATAGAAGACATCGTGTAATTTTTACTCTCTTAATCATTCGATTTTCAATTGTTTGATTATGCTTGTATAATTACAATGGTTGTGGGCTAATACCCTCGGGTATTAGCCATCTTAATGAAAGTTCAATGTTTGGTTTGTTTTAAAATCGATTTCTTAATTTATCATTGATTGTTTAATTATGTTTATCACCTCATACTTGTTTATGTGTTTGAATATGCGACCTATCATTCAACTGGGTATAGTGATACCTAAAAAGTAATCTAGATACCAGGATAGCTCTCCATATCGTGTTTTATATTACTGGACCAATAGGATCACAAATAATGTTCTGTCTTTGTCTTTAAATTATGAGCTTAGTTGGACCGATAGGTGACCCGTTTATGTTTCAGCAATCATGCTCTTAATTAACTAATAAAGATTTGAATAGTGGACTACCAGTATATAAAACACCGTCAAACAATAAGTGGGTAAAGTCCCGTTAGGCTAGGGTTTTAACAGGATCACCACTGCTTTGATTCCCTAAGATAGATTATAATTAAACTAAAGGATGCTTTATGCGGATGCTGATTCGATGATAATATATATATATATATAATATATAAGCAAACACTCAACCAATTACCTTTGCACAAGGAATGGTTA
>BQNB010094843.1:0-7500 GCA_026074375.1 Tanacetum coccineum
CTGGGTCTGTCACCTGAACTAATTTCCTGAGAAAGAGGATCATTAGACATTGCCATGGATTGGGTCTTAGATATGTTACCACTAGTATGTGCTGCATCTAAGCTAGCAGCAGTAGTGGTAGCCCTTACCACTCTGTCATCCCACTCTTTAAAGATAGCCTCATCTGCTAAATTTGGTATAGGCACACTAGTTTGAGGAAACTAAGTGTCCTCTTGTAAGGATTGCCTAGGTGATTAAGTATTTTAGGGTGATGATGATTCAGTAACAGGGATTTGTTCTTCAATTCTGGGTTGAGCAGTAGAAGGTACTGGTTGGGGTTCAGAGGGTTGACCTGAACCTTCACCCTCTACTACTGGTGGTGCCAACATTGATGCAAACAATGGAGTAACTCTTCCTGAAAAATCATTTCCTTTTCTTTTCATGTTAGTGAAAACCTTTTTAGTATGTGTAGGTGTTTGATAAACATCATTAAAAGTTTCTGCAAGAGTAATCTGATTATTCAAAAATAGTTGTAAAAACCTTGGATACATTAAAAATTTCTTTGTATTGGTATCCAAGTTCCTTAACATACCATCAAAAATTAGTTTAGAAAAGTTAAACGTTTGACCACTAGCTAAACAAATGACTGCAGATGCTATATTAGTGGAAAATTCATTCCAAGAAGTAGATTTTGAACTTAAGCTGTGTAGAATGTTATGTATGAGGTACTTCCACTGAGGGGAGAAGAGAGCTTTTTGAAAAGTAAGTTTGTTAGAATCACTCTCATACCCCATCAATGCAAGGTTTTCAAAAATAGCATCATTTGTTAGAAGTAATACCATCCTCATCATTAAAGTGAAGACCACTCCTCACTGATGATTCTGATATTACTACTGTGTGGTATATCATATATCATAACACGGGGTCGATTCTTGGATTTGGCTAGTTTCTAGAGAGAGAAACACTTGAGAGAGTTTTCTAGAGAGAGAAAAAGTGTTTCTATGAAATGAAAAGAAATGACTAGCTTACCTCTTCCAAAGTTGGAAGAGGCTTATATAGTACTTACAATATACCGGGTATTCGTACCCGACTTAAAACCGAAAAACGTACTATTAACTATTAAACTACGAGCTATAATAAACAGTAAAATACACGGGGTGACCGAGTCTTTTTCTAATATCTAACAATCTCCCCCTAAGGGAGGTCACCCCTGAAAATACCAAACTTAATCACTTCAGTCTTTAGCTCATAGACATTTGATATCTTGTACATTTGGGATAGTGATCTTTTGATTCATCTTAGACTTGTCTTTGACTGTGATCTTGAGCTTTCTTGAGATCATCGCCCAAACATAATCTTACATCATCTTGTAATGGATCGCCATCTTGTGCACTTGTGAAGAAATACATGACATCAGAGTTTGCGGAAGCTTTGACACCTTTATGAGGTCTTTCATCACATCATAACAAGTGTAGGTCGTGTCTGAGCATTCGGTTATTCACTTGATATCTCAAGAACTGGGAAATTCCATCTCCATCTCCATCTTTAAGTTATCCTGTAATGAAACAGTTAGTAATAAAGAGAAAATTGATTTGAAAAATCAGTCTAAGTGTTTCTTATGTAAATATTTTGTAACACTTCGAGAGTTTTGATTGTTTGTCAAATGATCAATAACCGTCAATTCTTATACTAGAACAAGTTTGATTCACACAGAATCGCACCATCGTTTCTTTCCAGTTGACACAAGTTTGATTCTTGTAGAATCGCACAAGTCACCTACCAAGAGCTTGTTTGATGTTGGCTCTAGCATGATTTCCATCTTCATTGTGAAGAACCTTCGTTTCTGGTTACGCGCAAACCAACCCCTTTTTATTACGTATATATATAAGTGTAAATACGTATAGATATAGTACAAGGATCAGGCTTTCTATTGTGGATTTCCTATCAAGGCTAGCTCCAGCATAATCACTATTAGAAAAAGCTTCCAAGTCAAATGGTGAATCTCTAAGATACCAAAGGCCCAATTTAGGCTGACCTTTTAAGTATCTAAAGATTATCTTCACTGCATGAAGATGTGAAGTCTTTGGTGTAACTTAAAACCTTACACAAGCACAAACAACAAACATTATGTCAGGCCTAGAAGCTGTTAAGTACATCAATGATCCAATCATTGATCTGTATAAGTGAACATCCACATCCTCAGCTTCTTCATCCTTGAGCAATTCCTTGTTAGTCTCAAATGGAGTGCTTGCTGTCCTCACAGTGGCAAAATCAAACTTCTTCAATATATCAGCCACATACTTATCTTGGCTAATGAAGATTCCATCATCTTTCTGCTTCACTTATATTCCTAAGAAGAAAATGAGCTCCCCTAAAGAACTCATCTGGAATCTCTTGTTCATTATCTGCTCAAACTCAACACATAAAGACTTCTTTGTAGACCCAAAGATGATGTCATCAACATACACTTGTACTAATATAATATCACCTTTGTCCTTCTTGATGAACAAAGTCTTATCTATAGTGCCTCTTCTAAATCCATTTTCTAATAAGTAGGTAGACAAGGTCTCATACCAGGCTTTAGGAGCTTGATGTAGACCATATAAAGCTTTTTCCACCTTATAAACCTTATCAGGGAACTGTGGATCTTCAAAACCAGGAGGTTGGCACACATACACCTCCTCTTTAATAGTACCATATAAAAAGGCACTATTTACATCCATCTGGTATACAATAAACCCCATAAATGATGCATAGGCTAAAGATAACCTGATTGCTTCAATCCTAGCAACAGGAGCAAAAACCTCATCATAATCAATTCCTTCCTTTTGGGTATAACCTTGTGCAACTAGTCTTGCCTTGTTTCTGACTACAATTCCTCTCTTATCTTTCTTGTTTCTATATACCCACTTAGTTCCAATAGCTCTCTTTCCTTTAGGAAGATCCACCAGAGTCCAAACCTTTTGAAGTTTAAATTGCAGAAGCTCCTCTTGCATTGCTTCTATCCAGCTTGGATCTGTCAAAGCTTGGATCACCTTTTTGGGTTCTATTTGAGAGAGAAAATAGGCAAACAAGCAGTTCTGATAATCTTTGTGATTTGTTCTTCTCTGCTTGCTAATGTAGCTGACCATATCATTTTCTTTAGAAAAATTGATCATTCTCCTTGTTTGAATGGCTGAATTTATATCTCCAATAATTTGGTCTTTAGGATGATCCTTGTGAATTCTAGTTGTGGGAATAGGACTGACATTCATGGTGGTTTCAAAATTGTTGAGGTCAGCCTCTGCACCCACATCTTCATCATCATATGCACCTCTAAAGATACCAGTAGAATCCTACAAATCAGGCATAAGAGGATCAGTTGGAAGATCATTATTGTCAAAACTTTGCTCAGCAGCACTAACAGATGGACTAACAGTATTAAGTCTGTTAGTGCTGTTAGTGATAGTAGCCTCTCCTTGACCAACCAATCTTTTAGTTTCTTGATCAAATTGTTTTCTAAGAGCTTCTTCTTGATTTCTAACATATTTCTCATGACCATTTATTATCACCATCTTTTGCTGGATACTGAGCATCATTCTTCTTTCCAGCATCATCAACAAACTCATTATCTGAGCTCTTTGGACCTTGAGAATTAGAAGTCTAAAATGGTAGCAGAATATATTCATGATTAGATGCTTTCTCCTGTCTAGTTTGCACTGCATTAACATTTGTCTCTATACATGCATCATCATTAGTTTGATTTCCTACAGAAACTGGCTTATAATTCATAGATTTTGTCAGTGAATATATCAAAGATCCATTCTGAACCAATTCCTGCAACATTAGGTTTATTTTCAAGAAATTTAATATGTAGGTTCTCTTCAAATTTCTTGGTTCTAATGTTAAATACCCTAAATGCCTTACTATTTAAAGAGTATCCAACCAAGAACCCCTCACCAGCCTTCCCTTAAAACTTGCCTAGATGATCTAAGGTATTCAAGATAGTAATATGACACCCAAACGGTCTCATGAAGTCTAGATTTGGTTATCTACCAATTAAAAGTTCATAAGGTGTCTTGTTATAAGGCTTTGTTATCCAAACTCTATTTTGAACATAGCAAGCAGTATTAATTGCTTCAGCCCAAAATATAGTAGGTAATAGTGAATCTGCTAGCATAGTCCTAGCTGCCTCTATTAGTGTTCTATTCTTTCTTTCAGCTACTCTTTAGGGTCTTGACGTTGTCAATTAAATTCATTAGGTATTTTTTAGTATGTACGCGTTTTGCTTTATACGTAATCGTTAAGTTAAATCGCGTAAGCTGAAAAGAATGATCATTCAATGTAAAAGGGCGGCATCTCAAACAATGAAAATGTTTACATCAAGCAAGTGTTAAGTAATTATTTTGTAGATAATTATTAACTTATGTTATTTTCTTTTTTTATTGGTTGCATAAATTGATTACGTTGCGCGATTAAAAATATTTAGCATACCCGGAACCACCCCCAAGAAATAATGTTTGAATTTGATCTCCAAACTTTTCTACGGCTTCAACCAAAATACCCACAATTTATACCAATACCCAAAATTAAACAAAATAATAATCATATTTACCTATCTATGGCTGGATTTGAAGAGATATATACAAGAAAATATCATAAAATCTTGCAACTTGTATTTGTACAACACATCTCCATTTAAACCAAAAGACAATTTCAAGAGTAAACACTCATACCTTGGACAAAGGACCTTGTCCATTGTTGATATCTATCATTGTCTAAATAGACTCTCCTTGTGCACTAGAGATTTGACTAGCCTAATAGTTTTACACGTATACTTGACTTTGAGGAAAGATGTAAAAACAATAGACAGACAGACGGATTTCTTCATATCGACAACAACTTAACTCGTTCCTTCTGCTCTGTCTATTGCCCGGAGAAAGCCGCATGGCTCACCCCGATGTTTTACACCAGAGTCGCACGACAAGATAACTTTTTTTGCTAAATATCAGGGAAAACAGAGAGCAAATGGGGTAATGATAAAGTTACAACACTTACTCACACATTACTACATTAATATCTAAGAAAGGTCTCCAGTGATTGAGTTGAAGCTTAGTTAGTGGTCCTTTAAAAGGGTTAAAGCGAAGGAAAAGGGAAGGCTAGGGTTTCGGATTGGACTTTTTGAGGTGTGTGTTCGATAAGTATGACATGATTTAAGGTTTGTTGTAAAGATCAGAAAATACATCTCGCGCAGGGTTGTAGATGCCACTTATTTATCATCATATTACATCATAATAAGGTTTCTAAAAGCCTCATCTTTTGGCGCATTTTCATGTTTATATGTGTTATGATGGGTCGCATATACGACCTCAATAAACGACTGACCCCGATATACGCGTTATCTTTATTCAACGTGTATAAAGGGATTCTTAGTTTACTTAATGGGATCATTGTTTTGTACACTATGTGACTAATTACGCGTTCAAGTGGATGGATGATAATATCATGATAAAATGGATATATAAGTATTGTATTTACATTTATCATTTTATGTATATATAAGTTCTATGTAGCAAAATCACCATTTAGGATGCTTATGAACATGTAAAATGGATTTTTACTTGTGATTATGATTTTGTATACTTTTACACATGTTATATAGTTGTTAATATCATGTTATGATAAAAATATAAGTGTTGTACCATGTTGGTTTAAGTGTAAAAAGTATATGTATAAACTAGTAATTAAAAGTTTACTTAAGAAAGTTTATGATTTAAAGGTGTTGTTAAGGACTTGTTATCTTGGACACTTGGACAAAGTATGGACTAATGGACACTATAATATGTAAGACATATGATATAAAGCATAGTAATGGACTTGTAACAAGATGGTTAAGCTTAAAAGTGCAAAAACTAAGTTTAAACATGTTTTTATGAAAAACATCAAAACTTTCTGTTTTAATTCGACACATAACCTATTTATTTTATATTTTTATAAAATAGTACGTCTCATGACGATTCCAAAAAGGTAAGAAACTCGAAAAACGGATTAATAACGAAGAAGATACGTAGTTTACAAGTTATACGTTAATTAAACGCGTTATAAAAGAAATTTTATAAAAACAAGTTATAAAATACTTCTGATATATAAAGTTTATTATTTTTCACAGATAGCACTTATTTTTAGGATTCCAAAACATTTCGAATCATAATTTTTGGATCAATAACGAAGGAGTTATGAATTACGCGAGTTTATATACTTAAATGTATAAAAATACTTTTATAAAACTATTTTTATAAAAGTTACTGTTCATCTCAGACATGAACATTTTGAAAACAACATTAAAGTTGGAAATTGATAAGATTTATCTTTTTAAGTTTCTTCAAACTAATGTATGATCATTATGTTAAATATATAATAAATTATTTTATAGTGTTTAAGATCGATGAATGATAACGACAAATGTGTCGGGTTTTAATAAAATCGAGTCTTATGATATTTTTATATATTTTTATAATTAATATAAAAATATTATATTTTATACCCTTGAGAATATGACGAAAATGAACAATATATACCTTGGTATAATATTAATTTTTTACACTTTTAACCCTTTAATTATATTTTAAAATATTAAACCTTTAACTTTGGAAATTGGCTAAACAGGCCCCTGTGGTTTAACTTTAGGATATTGACATTTTTGGCCCAAAAGTTATAAAGTTTCAAAAGTTACAATATATACCCCTAAAGTACAAAACGATTGCATTTTAAGTCCAAAAATCATATACTTTGCATTTTTTAATCTTGAAATCGATTTGCAGCTTATAAGCTATTACTATAAAGCTAAAATTGAAGTTTAACGAGCTGTAGCTTAAGAAAAGAGTTTAGTATGACTCGAAAATTCAAAATGTGCACGTTTGTTAGAAAAATTAACCTGATGGGTTTAGGGTTTTAGGATTAGTTTTTAAGCTTGTAAAAATGATAATGAAGCTTATTAGAATAGCTTATTATGACAGCTTATGGCTTATAGCTTATTGAGTTTTCGAAATGAACTTGTTAAGGTTTTTAAAGGCGTGGTTTGGTCAGGAAAAACAACAAATAGGTTTAGGTTTTAAATAGTAACACCTCATGTGAAAATAAAGAGTAGTAACTTATTAAGATGGGAATAAGCTCATACTAGCTTATTTGTAGAATTCTGAATGGATTATTAGGGGTTTTCCCAAAGTGGGTGAATTAGGGTTCGGTTTGGTTTAAGGTTACAATAGGTTTTAACTTGTACAAATGATTAAAACAAGTTTTATAAATATCATAGACATAACAAGGAGCTTTATTTGAACTAGATAGAAAGCTTACTTAGTATACGAAATAGTGAAAATGGGTTGAATGGAGCAAATGAGAACTGAAACCTTTAGGAGATGAATCAAGGACCTTTGTTCTTGTTTCTTGTCTTTTAAATAGCTTAACCTTTCAACTCTTCTATTTTTTAGACTTGTTTAGATCAAGACTTGAGTATGGTATTTGATTTGGTGATGTTTTTGAAGC
>BQNB010094843.1:10000-20458 GCA_026074375.1 Tanacetum coccineum
TGATCCTTTTGACATCTTTGAACTAATGGTGTGACTTTCGTTGAAGCTGAGATGACAAGAATTTCCTTTTTTGCTATCCAAACAATGTACTTTGAAAAACTTCTTCATCTGATCAAGTGTTCGATACAAATAGCACGTCTCCTGAGTACATCTCTGTCTTAGCACTCATCCGCCTTTCTTAACAAGCTTCATCAATATTTTCAAAGATAGTCTCTTCCAATGATTGTCTTGTGATACGTTGCTTAGTTGGAATCTCCATAATCAAATCAGAAGCATAAGAGTCATTCCAGAAATCAAATTCATCATCTTTTTCTTGATACCTAAGTAGAAGAACCTGTTTCCTCTACATTAGACTTGTCGCAGGAGATGACTCTCCAGATACATATGCTTCATAATCCGATGTCTTCTGCCTTTTTGCACTATTCTCCCCCTCGGGATGAGCATCATCATGAGGATCGTCCTGATCTCTTGTGCGAACAGCAAAAAATCTACAAGCAGTTTGTGGTACCTAAATCTTCTCAAACTTCATCTAGAGAGCCAACCAGATTGCTATGTCTTGTTGTTGTAACAAAGGATCAGCCTTCATAGCAAGGTACAAGATGTTGTTGTTCAGGAACAAGGATGATTTGAAACTTGTGCTGGATGAACATGAAGAATCTGACCACGATCATAAAACTGCGGTATCAGATGCATCAACTAAAGACTAATAGCATTGTCAATTCTTTTTGAATCAGTGTTGATATCTGGTCCTGCATACGCCCACTGTTCTTAGCAAGAAGCTTTGAGATTAATCTTTCGTCCTTCTTTAGTTCCGATTTCCTTATCAACCCTTCTGCAAGATACACAGGAACTGATCTCCGAACTTGCGCAGGAACTTCCATCTTAACTTCTTCGTTACTTTTTCTTTTCACCAACAGGGTAGCTTTTCCATCAGAACAACCATAAGAATATCATCAATTTGATCACTTGATGTCTGTGGCATGAACCTTTTTCTTAGATGTGCAAAATAAGTAACATATCGTCCCTGTAACACATGAAAGAAACTCATGTAATCTTTTGAATCTATTAGGTTTTGGCCTTGATCAATGAAAGAAGACTGAATTGGTTTTAGTTAAACTTTGGTGTAGAATGAACCTGATGATGGTGTAGGAAGAGTAACCGTCAATTCCTAGAGTTTCTCGGTATCACAAAGATATGAAAGTAGAGAGATTCCTATGTGATCTATTTGGTGAGGGAATTAGTGAAATCCTAGTCACCTACTAACATACTTCCCTTTCGCCCTTCTTCCTAATTCAAACAATCGTTCATCATTTATTCATCATCTTCATCATCAACCTTACAGGTATAATAATATTGGTAACATCTACCATTGGAGTATCTTTATCTGGTTCCACCTCCGTGTCCTTTGTAGTCTCTTCCTCCTTTTCCTGAACAATCTCTACCTCCAGACTTTCCTTATCACTCCTGGGCTCTAACCTAGTGCCGGGAATAGATGTGTCATCATGCCTAGGGGGTGAACTATCATCAACATTCTCAAGCGTCTTCACAACAAGCTTCTGCAATCTCCCTCAGCTGCCCAGTTGCTTCGTATACCAGTGCCATATTTTCTCTTGCTTCTTGTTCTTCATGACTCTTGTGCTCAGCAAGACTTACTTGAATCATGTCTTGTAAAATCATCTCATTAGCTTTTTCTGCTGATGGCACTGGAACAGGTGGTGTTAGTCGTGCAGATTGCCTTGACGGTAATCGAAAATGGATCACAGTTGATCGTTTTGGAACACTTGACTCAGCTGTCTCCGTAGCAGGGTTAGGTGACCTAGGGGCGCTAAGTGTCCTATGCGTTCCCTGGGTAGACTCAGTCAGCTGTGACTGAGTCAGAGGAACATCTAGCCCAAACACCTCTGCATACATCTTATAATGCTCTGTTAGCTTCATCTCTTCTCTGATCATCCATGCTGGTATCCGCATCCCAACCTTGTTCTTGTTTCTTCTTGAATTAAAGATATTCTTCATAATATCATCATCTTGAAGATTGTGATAAGCATCTTGAGGCAAGTCTTGAATGTCAGAAAGATAGTCATAAAATGACTTGATGAAGAACTTCGTAGAAAAATCGTGTGTATGGGATCTAAGTAAACAGGATGATGAAGCGAAATAGACATTGCCTTCCCAACATTAACTCCGCATAATCTACATGAATGTTATTGCAAAGCAGTATAACATTTGCATATCTGTCAACTGGCTGTTGGTCCCCATCCCGTAACACGTGTAGCAAGCACTTGAGAATATCTGTGCATAACGTCTGCCAAGCTAGTAGAAGACCAGGTATCTTGAAGTTAGAAACAGTCCTTGATTCCATTGTAAATCCCAACACTTGTTTGTAAAATGGGACCATATTAGAGAAATGATGGTGTAGTGTGCAACAAACGAAGCATGATTGTTATCATTTGCTTGTTGGAAGATGAAAGATATATTCTAAGTCATCCAGAGAAAGTGTAACTCTTTCATCTAGCAGGAAACTTGAGTCGATTCTTTGATCCGTCTTCTTTCAAAGTATGCCAGAACTGTACCATATAAATCCAAGGTATAAATGTTGAAGCTGCAATGCTGAATCATAACGAATGGTTCTTAATAATATTCATTAGAATCTTGCTCTCTGATGGACATTGCACATTCTCCAAGTCAACCTTCTTATTTGCATCCATAAGGTCGATGAACGCTTGTTTGGAGGACACATTCATCGGAGAACATCAGCATGCTTGTTGTTGTTTGTGCAGATGAAAACTGAATGAATACAATTGAAGTGTTTATGGTAAACAAATAATTCTTTTGACATTTTTGTCTTTTTTCCTCTCTGTTTGTTTTATATGTTCTGGCAAAACCTTTTTTGAACCCATATATTATTGATCAGTTTTGTTTCTCATGTACACGATCTTTTTCTTTTTCTAGCACATTCCCATACGCTTTATTCAATTATTACCTTTTGGATTTAACCATTTTGTGTTTCTGGCAATTTCTTTTTATTCGAACAACACTTTTGATTTGCTTTTTGCGTATGGTAAATTAGCTCTCACCTTTCTGTTTTTAGAGATATACTTACCAGAAATTATTTGTGACATAATACTCTCTCAGAAGGATGAAGATTTTTCTCTTTTGATTTAATCAAGACACAGTTTTGAGAAATTCAAATCAAGGAAAATCCTTTCAACTTCTTAAAATTGTTTTTAAGAAAGAGTATCATTTTGACACAATAACATATTTTGAGAACTTTTTCAAAAATCATGTGACAAAATAATGTAATCACAAACCTACAATTGAATGGACACTAAGTCCCCCCTCACATCCTCATTCTGTTCATTGCAGAAACAGCCGTAGCCGGACATGACTTAGTCCACTTAAATAATTGAGATTTGAAATTAACATATTCAAGTTATAAAAACTTTGATTCTTTCACATTTGATTATGAAGCCTAAACCATGAATACAAGCACATCTAATTCAATAATTGACTGGACACTAAGTCATTCACTCCTCATTCTGTTCAATGCAGAAAACGGTCGAAACCGGACATGACTTAGTCCTACTTAAAACAATTTGAATAGACATATTTGAAATCCATAGCATAGAATTCATGAAAACTTGTTTCTTTGCCAAAATTATTTGTCAATTTTTCCAGCACACAGAAACTGATCGTTTGGTTTTTCTACAGACAATCACACAATAAGCCATTACAATCATGAAGCAACAATATTTATTACATATACAAAAAACTACAGAAACAATTAAACTTATTTTCACCATTATCCTCTATTGAGTTTTGACTTTTTGTTGACTAACGAGTTTGACCAGTTGACACTTAACCTGATTATTGGACTATTAGACTTTTTTACTCTGATTTCAAAATAATGACTTTTGAATCCTATTAACCATATCATCTAAGAGTTTAAAAAAATCATTGCTAGATTATAAAAACCCTATGCACAAAATGATCTAAGACTCGGAAAAACACAAACGCAAAACTAAACGTCGTAAAAAACACAAACTCAACTAAACTCAGTAAACCTCATCTTTACCGAGTTCAAACTTGGTAATCCCAAATTACTCAAAAACACCTAAGACATATATATTCACTTACGTTTGAGTAAGAAGTGAAATTACAATCGTTGTAATGAACTTAGATAGCGTAAAAAAGATTTCTACTCAAACTCGGTAAAAGGATTCGGTAAAAAGAAAAGTAAAAAATGAAATTAAAAATCCTTTATATAGCCACCGAAAACAGTTTGAAAATGACATGTTTCAGTCCTTGACTTGACTATACCAAAAAAAAATTGGAAAATTACACAAATTCAGGTCCTTTAGCTTTGTATTATTTCTAATTTTTTTTTTTTTGAATTTACACAAACTCCCTTTATGCAATGAATCTTTTTCAAACACTCCCCCCTTAGGAAAAGTGACAATTATGTAAACATGTAAGATTAGAGAGAATGAGGGCAAGTAAAGGAAAAATTCAAATCTTATTATGGAGGGAAAATGAAAGTTGGTTACAAGAGCATCACCCTCTAATGAAGATTAGAGGGCTATTTATAGGCAATAGGAGGGAGGCTTCCCTTTCGTATTTTCCCTAACTGACAATCCTAAGTCCCTCGACTTTGGTTATTATGCTATTTCTTACTTAAAGCATAATAAACCTTATTACAAGCTATATTAAACTAAACAAAATAAAGTCTAATAACAAAATATAATAAAACCACATAATCGACACTTTTCCATAAACCTAACAAAAGGTACGTTAAATAGATAATGTATGGTAAAATGGTGATTAAAACATATTGCTGACATATTATAATGTTTAGTTGACATGAACATTGATGGAATTAGCATTGGTAGGTTGCGTGAGCACGTTTACTTTTGTAATGTAAGTTACGTTACATTATGTATGAAAAAGCAAAAATCTTCCATGAAATGGTTGCAATCAATTTAATAGATGTAAAAAAGAAATTACACTGAGGAAAATTGCATCTAATTTAATAGATGGATAATTACATAGAGGAAAATTATGGGTTGTTATGGTCTCCCAACCTTAAAGAAATCTCGTCCCGAGATTTAGTTGGATGTTGGAGTGATGTTTGAAAATAGATGTGGATATTTAGCATGAATTTGATCTTCGCATTCCCACATAAATTTTGGTCCTCTTTTAGAGTTCCATCTTACTTTGACTATAGGGATGCGACTTTGTCTTAGTTGCTTGAGTTCTCGATCCATGATTTATATTGGTTCTTCCACAAAGTTGAGTTTATCATCAAAGCCGAAGCTCTTTCATTGGTATGACGAGGGATTCGACGGAAATAGGTCATTTCTTTAGATTGAGAAATGTGGAGAAGTACGAGGAAATTAGATCTGAGTTCTTTCAGGAAGCTCAAGTGTATATGCCACTAGGCCGACCCTTTTAAGGATTTTAAATGGTCCAATGTACCGGGGTTTAAGCTTTCCTCGTTTTCCAAATCGGATGACACCTTTTTGAGGTGACACTTTTAACATATCACGGTCTCCAACTTGAAATTCCAAAGGCTTTCGCCTTACATTGGCGTAACTCCTTTGCCGGTCTTTTGTAGCTTGCAAGCGTTGTCGGATTTGTACTATCTTTTCGGTGGTTTCATGGATTATCTCTGCTCCTGTGAGTTGGACATCTCCAACTTTGGCCCAGCATACTGGTGATCGACACTTTCGACTATAAAGTGCCTCAATGTTGTGCCTAATACTGTGCATGGTAACTGTTTATTGTAAACGAAATTCTACCAGTCGGTATGTTGTCTCTCCCATCCTTTTCCAAAATCTATAACTCATGCTCGAAGCATGTCTTCGAGTATTTGGATGGTTCTTTCACTTTGTCCGTCTGTCTCAGGATGACATGTCGTACTCATGTCTAATTGAGTACCCAAGGCACTCTGCATTGACTGCCAGAATCTGGATGTGAAATGACTGTCACGATTCGAGATGATGGATATCGGCACTCCATGCTGTAAGACTATCTCCTTTATATACAACCTTGTAAGGGTTTCCATACTATTTGTCTCTCTGGTAGGGATGAAATGTGCTGATTTGGTAAGGCGGTCTACTATGACCCAAATTATGTCATGTCCGCTTGATGTTTTGGGTAGTTTTGTAACGAAGTCCATCGTTATTCTTTCCCATTTCCCAGGTAGAATCTCTGTTGTATCAGTAAGCCAGATGGGTTCTGACATTCTGCTTTAACACTAAAGCATGTTAAACACTTGCCAACATATTCAGCGATGATCGCCTTCATGTTAAGCCGCCAATAGAGTTTCTTTAGATCCTAATACATCTTGTCAGAACCTGGATGGATGGAATACTTCGATTTATGAGACTCATGCATGATCAAGTCCCTCAAATTACCAAAGAGTGGTAACCAGCTTCGGTTCTTGATACATCAGGTTCCATCAAGACATACTTCAAATGCTTTGTCCATTCCTCGTAGGTTCTTAGCATTGATGTTTTCTTCTTTGATCGCCTTGGTTTGGCTTCGAGATTTTATATTGTAATTTTCGGGAATGGTCATGACTAATGCTCTAACCTCGGAGTGGTTTATTGTTCCTTTCGGCTTAAGCATCTGCTACAACATTTGCCTTTCCCATGAATGTTAACGAATCTCACAATCGTAATCTACAAGCAATTCTAGCCAACGATGTTGTCTCATGTTCAACCCTTTCTGATCAAGAATATGTTAAAGACTTTTATGATCAGTGAACACAATACACTTTGTGCCATACAGATAGTTTCTCCAAATTTTAAGAGCGAACACTACTACTCCTAATTCAAGGTCATGTGTGGCATAGTTCTCTTCATGAGGCTTGAGTTGTCCGGATGCATATGCAATAACTTTTTCTCTTTGCATTAACACCGCTCCCAAACCTTGGAGTGATGCATCACAGTAAACGACAAAATCATTGTTTCCTTCTGGTAATGCTAAGATTGAAGCTTCACAAAGCTTCTGTTTTAGCAGTTGGAAAGCTGACTCTTGGTTTTCTCCCCAGATATACTTCTTGTTTTTTTTGGTTAATTCAGTCAAAGACTTTGCAATCTTTGAAAAACCTTTGATAAATCTTCGATAGTAACCGGCTAGTCCTAAGAATTGGTGTACTTCTATGGGTTTAGTAGGAGATGCCCAATTCTTAACTACTTCAATCTTGGCGGGGTCAACGTGAATTCCTTAACTGTCGATCACGTGCCCGAGAAATTGTACGATACAGAATCTGAAATGAAATTTGGAGAACTTGGTATATAAATATTTCTCCTTTTGATTAATTCTAATATTATTCCAGTGATCTGTGTGTTCTTCTTTGTTAGAGTAGATGAAATATCATCGATGAATACTATCACAAATTATCCAACAAGGTTTCACACACATTTACATGTTAAAATGGCTTATTATGGTTTTAAGCATGCGTTTGGGTTAGGAAAACCAAATGTGTATCTTTGGGATTCAATAACTTATACAAGTGACTTATATAGGATCTAATAAAGCTTATGAAAGTTCTACAACAAGGTAAAAGCTTATGGAACAAGATAGAAATCTTACTAGTACTTGAAATGATGAATATGGGTCGAATGGAGCAAAAACAACTCAAAAACTTAAAAGATGAATCAAGAGACTTCTTTCTTCTTGTTTCTTGGCTTCTACTTGCTGTATAATTTCTTATTAATCTTCCTTGGACTTGGTTAGATCATGACTTAAGGTAATATGAAGTTTTGATGTGAATTGAAAATGTATGTGTATGTATGCGTATATATAGTGGTAGAAATGACTTGGAGGTGAAGTTTTCTTGGAGTGGTGGCCAAGTTAAGTGGAGTAGGGACCAAGTTAACTTGGAGTGGTGACCAAGGAACTACTTGAGGTGCTTGAGGTGCATGATTGATGACAAGGTGCTGAAGGTGGCTAGCAAGTAGGTGGATCATGGTGGAGTTAGGGTGGTTGCTTGGTTTAACTTAGTTTAGAACTAGTTTTGGTGTCTAGGGTAGATTAGGGTTTTCGGGTTAGGGTTTTTGGATTTAGGACAAGCTAGGGGCTGAGATTAGAGAGGGAAAAGTGTTTAAATATTATGCTATAAGTGTTTGTAACTTATGCTTAAGAGCTTGTATGATATCTAGAAGGAAAATGGAAGGAAAACAAGCTTATTTGAATTCATGCTTCATGGATTTATACATTGTGCATAAACATGTTGTACCATGGTTTTGGTGGGAAGTATAATTTAAATATTGTGCTATGATACTTGTACACATGCCTTGAATATTTGTACACTTGGTTTAAATGAAAACATTACATGAAGATGTTTACATGATATAAACATAGATATAGTTGGCATTGGTTGTTGCGTGAGCTCGTTTAGTTTGCTATGTAAGTTACGTTACATAGTTGGAATGAATAAAGCAAAAAACATTATGTGAAAAAGTAGTATTTAATATAATATAAGTGGAAATTACAGTGATGAAAATTGTAGGTTGTTACATTCCCCCAACCTTATAGAAATCTCGTCCCGAGATTTAGTTGAGTGATAGAGTGATATTTGGAAACAGAAGTTCTTAGCTTCTACAGTTTCTGGTCTGATGGCCTACTTTGTTACAATTCTGACACCTGACAGTGCAAGGTCCTGTGTGATGCAGTGTACACTTCCTACACAGGGGATGAGGTCCATTATATCCATGGTTTCCATAAGTCCTGAAGGTTTCCTGCCTTCCATTTTGCTGCTGGTGGTAATCATTGTTACGGTTGTTATTGTTGTTGTTACGGTTATTTTGGTAGTTGTTGTTGTTGCGATCATTGGGGTAGTTATTGTTGTCACGATTATTGGGGTAGTTGTTGTTGTCATGATTATTGGGGTAGTTGTTGTTGTCATGATTATTGGGGTAGTTGTTGTTGTTGTTTCTTCTATCATTAAACTTTCGTTTGTGATCATTGGTTCCTTGCTCAGCATTGTGCTTTGTTACCTGATCCATTAACCTCTGGGTTATGGTAATGGCTTCCTCCAAAGTTTGAGGCTTTGAAGCGGTAACATTTCCTTCAATACTTTTGGGTAATCCCCCGATGAAAGCTTCCATAAGTTTCTCAGTGTTTGGTACCATATTTGGACATAAGACTGCTAATTCTTAGAATCTTCTAGCATAAGTCTTGAGATCATTTCCTTTCACAACCAAGTTGTAAAATTCGTCTTCTATTTTCTTGACTTTAGTTTGAGGGCAATACTTATTGGTCAAGAGCCTTTTCAATTCAGTCCAGGCTATCTTGTTGGCTTGCTCTATTCTAATAGGTTTGGCATAGGAATTCCACCAGGACAAGGCATCCTCGGTGAGAGTACCAGTAGTAAATTTCACTTTGCAGTCCTCGGTATAGTTGCTATGAGAAAATACTGATTCAGTTCGTTCAAACCAACGAATGAGACCAACAGCTCCTTCTGTACCATTGAAGTAGAAAGGTTGGCAACTCATAAACTCTTTGTAAGTACATTTTCTTGCTACAGGAGTTTCTCTTGGTCCAGTATTCCTTTTTAGATTGTCAGTACTTGCCATGGTTGCAGCTTGTGCTTCCAGAGCAGCAGCAACACTATCAGCAACTAGTTGCCGGATGGCAGCCTGAGTCATAGCTGGTGCTGCAGATGTTGATGTTCTCTTGAGAGGCATCTATCAACATATACAAGACAAAACATAATAAGAATCCATAAAATGATATAGTCATATCACAAGTTAAGGTATGAAAATTACAAGGACTTGTGATCATTCTTTGATATTACATTGCAGGATATAACAGAAAATTTTGGAATCTAAGACTTCCAGAGATGAACACTCTAACAAGCATCTCACTCATTAGGTTTCTCGGGGACTGGTTCACTTCCCAGTAGTTGCGGTGTGACAACCATTATTTGAGCAGGTTAGTCAAACCGTTAGTGTTGACTTGTGAATCTGTTGCAATATATGGTGTATGTGATTTTATGTGTTTATATGCGTTTATGTGGATTATGTGGGAAATTGGTAGTTAATCTATTGAGTGTGATCATCTCAATGAGATGGGAATGGTGGTGAGATTGGTTGAATTCATTTCGTTCACTCTTGGTGACAAGGAAATGATTTTGGTGATTTAAGCGATTTCGTGTTAATTGTGTAAGTAATTATTACGTATATGTATTTTTGTGTTAGTGATTTAAGATAAGATTAGGTTTTAGTAGTTAGGATATGAGAGAAATGAAATTCTTATTTTTGAAAAGTTAGGATTAATAAAAATAAAAAGTTAATTATTTTTAAAAGTTTAGTAAAGTGCGTTTACGCAAAAAGGAATTCTCAAATAAGATTAGTTTTTTATAAAAACTTAAAGTAAAGCAAATAATTAAGTAATTAATAAATAAATAAATAAAATATTTTTTATACATGAATAGTAAAAAATGAATTTTAG
>BQNB010094844.1:0-24408 GCA_026074375.1 Tanacetum coccineum
CAATCATCAATAAAGTTCCTAATTTTTATGCATCTTGATTCTACACTTCATTGTTAAGGATTCGTATGAATGATCATGGAACCTACATATAACATATCAACTATATCCCAAGGCTTCGGATTCATGAGCTAATGGCAATAATAATTGTTTTATAACGGGTGTATAACAACGTAACCCAATATCAAATTTGCATTCAAATTATTTAACTTAAACCTATGAATATCACTCAACCTTTGTGTTGACTTTTTAGCATGTTTTATCTCAGGTAACTAAGTAACCTATGGCATGGAGTGGCGAGGACTTAAAGATGGCAAAACTGTTATCATTCAAACTTTGTGTTTTAGATTTTAGGACCTTTCGTTTGTAAAAACTATGATGAAATAATGAATGATAACTAAATTTTCAAAAATGATTCATTTTGATTCGTTTTCTATGATTATGACTGTTGTACCTTGAAGTAATACCCTAGATTAGCTTCCGCTGCTATATGTAAAAATGGGGGTGTTACATTACATAAGTTGAGAAAGTCCTATAAGCCCTTCCATTATTGGCTTATCATCCATATTTAAGCTTTTGATTACTTTTGAGGTGATTTAAGTGACAAAGCTTATTCAATTAAGCTATAAGCAAGCTTAACTGAATATGTATTAGCTTTTTAAGGTAATAAGAGCTTATTGCTTATTTAAGTAAAATCCAAAAACATTTTGAACAAATTTGCATAAAAGTAAAAATTTAAATTCAATACACAATTAAAAGAGAAACTGAAGAACGCTCCTCATGGCCTAAAACCTTCTCTCCTCACTATAAAAGAGGTTACAAGCTTTTAAAACGAAATACAATAAGAAAATAGAATAAGCATTAAATTTAAGCTAAAACTACTACTAAATCTAGATAGACAACTGTGTGACTGAACCTCTATTTATAGTGAGGAGAGAAGGTTTTAGGCCATGAGGAGCGTTCTTCAGCTTCAATCTTAGCCCTTGATCAATAACAAACCCTTAATTCGTCCATCTTAGCCCTTGGATCATCTTCCACGTATTTTCAACCAATGAGACACCTTGGGATTGGCAAGGTGTCAGGCAATGATATCATAATCGTGCCACGTTGGTCTTCTAGATGAATAGGAGTGTGTGGAGAGTGGATTTACCCTGTGTTAACTCGTAATGTGTAAAAATGGGGGAAAGGAAGATAAACAGTGACTTTGACCATGCTTTTATCCCTTGACTTGGAACCGGGTTTTAGGTTTAGGCTTTTATTATTTGGGCTTGTACCTGAAATGGATTTGTTATAAATTGGATTTGGATTTTGGACTTAAGTTAGTATAATTCAAGTGTTAATGGGCTGACTCGGCCCATAGAACGGGTACGGGTTGGCCCATTAAAGATGAATACGTTATCTGCTTCATTTTCTCACGCTCTTCCAATCTCATGCTTGTTTTTGTCCATTTGGCCATATTTTTGTCCTTTTGTGAATATCCATTACCTGCACAACACAATTAACAAAACAGACAAATACAATGTATTTCCTATTTATTTTTGGTCATTTAAGCTTGTTTTAATAAAGAAAATTGATATGTAATTAAACACATATCAAAATCCCCCATACTACGCTATTGTCGTGTCCTCACGCAATGTCATAAAGACACACATAGAAAACCAAAAATTTCAACCCCCTAGACTAATTACCTCGAAAAGTAGCTAAATGTTCATTTAAGAGGATTAAGAAATCACTAGTTTTGAAACGCCCCGTTTTACCATTTCTCTTTATGTGTGTGTGTGTGTATATATATATAAAGGACAACATGTTTGACTTTCATTATTTAATCATAACTTTTAGGATCACAGAACAAGAAACACTTTTAAATAGTGTTCAAAAGGATAAATTCATCGTCCTCGATTTTTCACCCGCCCCAAACCAAGCTTAAAACGAAATCATTGTTAAATACAAGTTAAGATGCTAACACTACTCATAAATGCAAATTGTGTACGCATAGCTACTTTTCGCTCCTTTATTCCTAAATACTCTAAGGATTTTATTCTTATTATTGGTGACAAATTAATTATGTCCTTATTCGTATAAAGTAAACCCGGTTTAGACCATAATTAGTTTGAAATCCTTTCCTAAAGAGACGATATGGTGAGAATAAGATCCACATTAAGGTTCTAAATTCGCATGATTTAGGGGTTATCCTTTTTATTTCATCTGAAACAACTCAACTACGAGTCCAGAGTCGAAGGCTTTATTTAGATAACCCCGGAGTCGAAATTTGACTTTATTATTATTCTTATTATTACCTCCACCCTTTAAATGACTGCCACATCGGTATGCGAGCCGACCATGGTCCAGTGGTCTTATTTCGACTTCGGTTTATTATTACATTATTATTATTATTATTTAGCCAAATTTCAAGTCCTGTGGTCTTTTAACTACCTAGACAACGGTAGCGAGTCGTTAGGAATCGGTAGTTTATTTTCCCACAACACAGACAAAACCTCGATGTGGACCTTAATTTCATCAGAATGAATCTCTACGAAGAGATTTAAACTAAGAATCGCAAAAACCAAAGTAACTTTATTTATTTAACAATTATATAATGTTTATTAAGCTGGTGGGAGCAAAAAGCCACAATTAACCTCTATGAGCTCTAAAGAGATCCAACTACTCCACGCTTAGCATCTAACTTATATCTAACTCTATCATTTTTTGTTCTTCGTAAATTTAAAATCTTTAATAAAAAGATCCGCGAATGCTTAGTCTAATAAAATCAAGCTTTGCATATTTAAAGTATATTATGGAAACTTGCAAACTCTTGACTTTTTCAAGCTAGAATTCGCGTTTTAAAGCTTCTTGTATAAAAGACTAGAAAAAGTTTTAATTTATATAAGTTAAGGGGCAAGCTAGAGCGCAACATGCTCGATCAAGTCAAAATTTATTCTTGTTCTCACCATCAGAAAGTCAATCCTTTGTGTCAAAACACTTATTTTATTTTTGAATTTTTTTAAATTTTGGCATAAAATCAAATATTTTTGGTATTTTTGGTGGCAAAACAGAGTTACGTGAAAACAAAGCAAATACAAGTAAGATCAAATCGATAGATACCCCCATACTATAACTAAACATTGTCCTCAATGTGGGATTGCTACCCCCATACTAAAATCAATGCATAATCCTAATATAAAGGGGTCTCTACGTTAATATAAAGCCGTTTATTAATTTTGCTTATAGATAAATGTTAGTCAATAAGATCTAGGATATCGGATTCCCATATATAAGCATGCGAAGAATTAAAGTTTGAGTGAACAATGGACAAAACCACGAGCATGACAGTCTTCATAATCCGGGGCAATCCTAAACATAAAACACACGCCACGAAACAAGAGAAAAGAAGAGGTGAGCCTCCTTACGTCACACTTATTAGAAAATAGAAAAAGAAGATAGAAACACGGGTTGCCTCCCGAGAAGCACTTGTTTTTGTGCGAGTCTCTATCTTGACTCACCCCGAATTCCTTTGTCCTTGAGGTAGAAATAGAAGAATGGAAAAATCATCATCATACTTTTATACGCCACCGGCTCTAAGGAATAGAAACTATAAGCGGAGATGTCAGGGTCAAAAATAGTATTCTCACTCCCGGAGGAGAGAAGATGAAGAGAATTCATAGGATAGGTCAGAAAAGGAAGAAAGATTTTGATAACAAATGTGAGAGAAAGATAATGGTGATCCTTAAAGGTAAACCTCACATTTTCCTTAGTCTTTAAATCATCAATATTAGGTTCATCCTTTAAGCTTCTTGGGTAATGATCTAAAAACACCTTAGGAAGGAGATTAAGGATAATGTCATTAATAAGCAAACTCTCAAGATAGATTATATCTCCCTCCAAATCATGATAACCGTCCTTAATATCCGTAGAAACATCAGCATCGATCTCATCAATATCGCCTCCTGGGTCGAAACACTCATGCTCATTAACATCGAAAAGATGTGTGACTAGCAAAGCCTGCTCATCTAGGTTAGAAATATAAGAGTCCTTGCTCTCGATGTCCTCTAACACCTCATTAAAAAGATGTTTATGTCACTAGAGATGTACTCTTCATCAAATTTAAAATGAGGGTTCGAACAAATTTTAAAATTTTCCTCCGGAACATCCTCCTCAAGAAGTGACCCGTCATTACTAGAGGTAAAATCATCATTAGAATCGAAGAGAGGATTAGACAAAGTCACAAAATTACCACAAAAAGGCAAATCATACTCACTGTCATTGTCAGACGTATCCTCAGACTCACGTGGGATTAGGACGAGGTCCTCAATACTAGACTTAATTACTTCGTCTGATTCCTTTTTAGGAATAGTCCTTGGGCTCCATAGTCGGTAAGACATGTGTGATTGTAATAGACGGAGGAATTTGAGAAATAATTTCATTCAAAGGAATAGTACTCTCTTTATCATCATTGCCATCATCATCATCATAGCAAATAGAATTGAAACGTCGCAAAGGGTCGGGAGTATGAGTACTAAGATTAGTCGCCGGCTCTCGTAACATTTCACCAAAGCATTGCATAGTTTTAAGAAGTTCATTCCTTGGCTCAATCATATCATTATTTATCCATTCTTTAAGCACATCATTCATCCTCTGCTAATTAAGGTCTTCTTGAATACTCAGAGGTTGATGATCGATGGAATACTGTGGGGGTTGGTCAAAACCGGAAGAGTTAGAATTATAGCAAAGATTAGGCTCATAGAACTTCTGATTCCTTGATTGACACTGAAAATTCGCATGAGGACCCCTACAGTTTTCACAACAAAGATATTGTTGTGGAAAACTCGGTGAATTTTGTGGATAATAATTATCACCAAAGTTTTGATTGTAGCACGATTCCTGCTCATAGACAAGCGGTACCCGTGGTGGACAATCATAACCATAGTAAGAATCGTTCCCACATAACTTACACGAGTATGTCTGGGGCTGTGGATGAAGGTTGAAAAAGTTTGGAGGATCATTGAAGGAATTCGGATTTGGATCATAAACGAATGAATTTCCATCTCCTAAATCACATATCGAACAAAATCCATTTCTAAGATTATTTCCACACCACTCGTAAGTACACCATCGACAAAGTAAACCATCTAACAGACCTCCACACCCAAAACAACCACGTTGGTTGAACGAAGACATAAGAATTAAACAAATTGGAGGTTTAGAAAAGATAAGAATTAAATGATATAGAAGATAGAGAAGAATATTTTTGAAATAATAAGTAGAAAATAATAAAAATATTTTTGGAACTAATTATCAAAGGTGCACGGTAGCTCTCTAGAAAACGCACAAAGAAGCGGAGGAGCGGGTAAGCGCGAAGCGTTTTAAAATCCTTCTCCTTTCGGGTCGAAGTTCATAGGATCAACCCTCCTTATACCTCTCTTAGTTTGTTAATCTAAAGGTGAGTCGATTTAATAATTGACAACACGGTTTCTTTTGTTGTTTTGTAACTTTTTTTTGGTATTTTAAAAACTTTAGGAAAAGTATTATTGCAAAATAAATCTACAAAAATAAAATATTTTTGCATTTTAAAGTTTTATATAAAAGAAAATAAAAAATAATAAAGAAACGTAAAATATATATTCATAAAAAATGATAACTTCACGGGGAAGGGTTATAACACCTCGTGTTTTAGGGTTATGTATGTCGTCAATAAATTCAATATTTATTTTTAGTATTGTACGCGTTTGCTTTTAAACCGTAAACGTTAAGTTAAATCGCGTAAGCAAAAAATTATCATTCAATGTAAACCGGCATCAAACAATTAAATGTTTACATCAAGCAAGTGTTAAGAAATTATTTTGAGGATAATTATTAACTTTGTTCATTGTATTTTTATTGGTTGCGTAAATTAATTACGTTTCGCGATAAAATACGTTTAGGCATACCCGGAACCACCAAAACTTTTCTACGCTTCAACAAATACCCACTTTTATACCCAATACTCAAAATTCACAAAATAACATCATATATATGTGTATATGGCCGGATTTAAAGAGAAGGATACAATAAAATATAAAAAACTTTGCAACTTGCTATGTACATTCAACAACTAATAAAGACATAAGACTTCTTCAAGTAAAACCCATACCTTGACCAAAGACTTCCCTAGATTTACTCATCTTGTCTTGGAAGACTTCCTATTCTTCATTTGACTAGTCCTTATTTCCTATAAGTCTTGCACTCTAGGAAATAAAAACATACATTACATTTCCTTTACCAAAAACCACACATCCCTCTTTTTCTCTCTTTGAAGGCCACGGCTTCAAACACCCCTTATACTAAATCCATAGCTTGATTTTCTAAGACCATACAAGCACTCATACATCCTTCCTATGATAACCTAAGGTGTTTGCAAGGGTTGGTTAAAGGTTTACAAGTATTGAAGCAAGTATTGCAAGATTAGGGTTTTAATTTGGAATTAGGGTTTTAAATCTTGCAAGCTTGGGTTAAAAATCTAAACAAGGGTTTAGATCACATTTTCCATCATCATACATCTCATTAAGGTTATCTAAAGCTCCTTATGTCCTTACATTAATCATCTTTATGTGTATATATGTTCTATATAGCAAAAATCACCATTATGTTACTTTTAAACATGTAGAATGGATTTTTACTTGTGATTATGATTTTTTACACTTTTACACATGTTATGTTGATGGTAATTTCATGTCCTAATGAGGTTATAAGTGTTGTAACATGTTGGTAAAGTGTAAAAATGTATATGTATAAACTAGTAAGTAAAGATACTTAAGGAAAGTTTATGTTTTCATGTGAGGTTAATGACTTGTTAATCTTGTGATCTTGATACTATGGACTTTTGGACAAGATGTGGACATTATTATATGTAACATATATGATAAATAAGGTTATGGAGGATTGTGGTAAACTTACTAAGTTAAAAGTACATAAAAAGCAAGTCTTATATTAATAAAATACATAGTGATTAATAAAGGGTTTTTGATTTCGAATTTTAAACAGTGGGTTTGACCATTTATAAAGATAGTACACCTCATGAAAATTCCAAAAAGGTAAGAAACTCGAAAAACGGATAAATAATGAAAAAGATACGATAAATATACGTTTTACGTTAATACCGGATTTAAAAAATAAATAATTATAAAAAGTTATAATGTTCATCAGGAACATTTATTTTGGAAATAAAAAACATCATTTATATATAAAGTTTTTAAATACGAGAACGTACTCGAAAGAATCGCTAAAAACGGAGCTATAACGAATAAGGTATGCCATTTACGGGTTTTACGATAACTAAAACTATAAAAATAAGTTTATAACTGGTATGAACAATAAAAATTACTGTTCATCAGAGGACTAAAAATATAAAAATGTCAAATTTTGATAATTCGTCTTAATACGAAAGCGTGGACAAAAGAAACGGGCTTAAAACGAGAAAGTGTTGGTTCGTTTTTAATAAAACTTTTTGCGAAACTTTTTAGAATCACTTAAATAATATTTATACATTTTTAAAACTTTTAATAAATATTTATTTTACAAAGCGATTAAATCATTTTAAACATTACGAAGAATACAAATACATGAGAAAATAATATGTATTTAATGCGTATTTACTTTCACAAACCAAATTAACGGTGAGGTAGCTATATAGAACAATATTATGAAGTTAGTTAATCAAGTACAGTAGTACATAAATGACCATACTTTTTAGTTGCATTCGGTAGCATTTAGTGACGCATTTTTACTTGTGAATATAATATTGGATTAACCTCACATCGAGGTGATTCATAGCCCCAGTTTTTACTAGTTTTAAATATATTTGTTGGGGTGAGAACAATGCTTTGTTTTACAAGTGGAAACGCAAGTTAACTTTGAAATACTTACTGTTTTATGGAATATTTATACCAGCAATACTTACTGTTTTAGGACATTGCCATACATATTGTATACCATGCAATACTTACTGTTTTGAATATTGTATACCATGCAATACTTACTGTTTTGGATATTGTATTCCATGCAATACTTACTGTTTTGAATATTGTATACCATGCAATACTTACTGTTTTGGATATTGTATACCATGCAATACACACTCTAAACAATTGCGGTCCTACACTCATACATTTTACAAACCTATGAATTCACCAACATTATTGTTGACATTTTAAAGCATGTTTTTCAGGAGGTCAATAAGGCACGAGGTGCAAGGGATACATTGGTGGTCGTTATTTTGGAAGTCAATAGCATTAAAGATTTGGGTGCATTACATATTTGGGGAAAACGTTTGTTTTCGAACTAGAATCTTTGTATAATTTAACAATGAACAAGTATATCTTCGGGTTTTTGTAACAAACACTTTGCTAAATCCAATGTATCAGTTTTAAATGACACTTTTAAAGGTCGTTCTCATATCTTGTGCAAATTTATATATGATGTACCACCCACAATGACCCATATTCTGCTGCGACCCATTTTGGGGGTGTTACAAGGGTCTTCAATGCACTAATCTTCGAACTTCAACTCGATAATCGTTTCACACTTCCCTGGCAGCGGCACCAAAAATTGATTCTCGTTGTATTATATATATAGTAAAAGTAGATAGGCAAATTACTCTTGTGAAAGGGTAATAAACTAATTACTAATAAAATATATTTGCAAAAAGTATCAATGAGAAATTTACCCTTAGGAAAGGATAAAGTTTAAATCGTTCCTGAAATTTACCCTTAGGAAAGGATAAAGTTCAAATCGTTCCTGAGTCGTTTTCCCAACGAAGCGTGAATATTGAAAATCATGTTTCAGTTCGTGATCGCGTGCTTGAATATTCGATATTTTGGATTTTGAATTTAAAATCTAAAAACGCAAAGGGAAAGCACATAAAGGCACGCTAATCTAGGGATAAAGACAATTTAAAATTCTAACGACATTTAAAACAATAAAAATCTAACTAATTTTAACTAACTAATTAACTAACAATGACAAAATAAAACTCTTAAAACTCAAAATGTAAATTTCTTAAACTAAAATGCATTAAACTAATTTTTAATAACAGAAAATATTTTTTATAAAATTTTAAACTAATAAAAACTATTTTTAAAACTAAATAATACTAAAAATTCAACTAAAAATACTAAACTTAATCCTAAAAATTTGAGCAAATTTTATAAAAATTCTAGATCCTATTTCTGAGGTTTACAAAGAAAAATAAATCCAAAAGCTAGTACCAATAAGCTGTTAAAATTTAATAAGCTACATAAGCTAAAACCTAAACAACATATAAGGAATAAATGGTGCAAAACATTAATGAAAAAGTCCCAACGGAAGACTGGTAGAGGGTGTGTGCGTTGAGGGGGAGGTCACAGGTTCGAGTCCTGTGACTGTCCCTTTTTATAAAACATTTTTTTTATTTTTCTTTTTGAAAAAGCTAAAGTTTAAGGAAAAATAAGCAAATTTAATAAGGGGACTTTAAGTCAGAACTTATTATTAAGCTAGAAAAGAACAATCAAAAGGTGACAATTTGGTTTTTTAAAGACTTTTTGATTTAGTAAAGTAATTTGGACTTAATAAGCACTAAGATGACCAATAAGCTAACTGAAGACCAATAAGCTGAGAACAGACCTAGACCTAGACTTAATAAGCACTATGAATAGAAATTAGCAAATCCAATAAGCTGAAAAGCATTTAAAAGTAATAAGACAGTTGACTCAAAATGGCTTTTAAAGGACTATTACCACTATTTTAAGCTAAGATTTAGAATTAATAAGCTTTAAGAATGAGCTAAAAGTTAAAAACAGATTAAGGTCTAGACTATATTAACTCAAATAAGCTAGACTTAAGCAAATTGGTTAAAGAAATAAGCTAGAAAAGACAAAGTGAAAATGGCAGTTTACACTACTTTGTTTTTGGCTTTTTAAAGATGAGATGAACACTTGCAGCTTAATATTAAGACTTAAATATGATTTTGACTAACTGAAAACTTAAAACAGATTTAAGACTTACTATTATAAGCTAAATTCAACAAAAATTAACCTAAGTTAAGCTGGGAATTTACTACAAATGATCTGCAAATTTAGACCTCTAAGAACAACCAACTAACTAACTTAACTAGACTGACTTTAAGCTTAAATATTTAGAAGGAGATTCCAAAGTCAAAAAACTCAAAACAGATGCACATTGATGCAATGGAAAACAAATTTTGAACACAAAAACTTCACCTTAAGCATACTTTTTATAAATCCAACAAAAAAGACATTTAGAGAAACTTAAGGACTAGGAGACTTGAGATTTGATGAAACTAAACTATAGAACCTAACAAATCTTATTCCTAGATTATGAAAACAAGCATTTAGACCTATTTTGAGCTTATGAAATCCAATTTAATCACTAAAAACAAGCTGCACACAATTTTCCTATACCAAAACTACTTATCCCAAACACCCCTTTAAAACTAGGAATTCTCATTTTAAGTTAAATCAGACATTATTAAGCTTCTAAATATTAAAACAAATTAAGATCTATGATTATACAGGACAATTAAGCAAAAACTTTGGAAAAATAAGCACTAGATTATAAGCTAGACTAATAAGCAGTTTTGACTTTTAAATGGCCAGTTTACCCTAAAAACTCTAATCAAACTAATTTTAAGCTACAAACTAGGAATACTAAGCTATTATTAAGCATAATAAGAACATTTAAGCAACAATAAGCAAAGATTAAGCAGATTAATAAGCTGAAATAGAAATTAAGCTAAAATGGAAAAAGTAAACATACCTTGTCATTTGCCCAAAACAAGGACTTAAACTGCTCTTAAAAGCTTAATCTACAAGCTCTAGCTTATTTACATAAGCTGGTAAAGTCCTATAAGCCCTTCCATTATTGTCTTATCATCCATATTCAAGATTTTGATTACTTTTGAGGTGATTTAAGTGACACAGCTTATTCAGTTAAGCTATAAGCAAACTTAACTAAATAAGTATTAGCTTTTAAGGTAATAAGAGCTTATTGCTTATTTAAGTAAAATCCAAACACATTTTATACAAATTTGCATAAAAGTAAAAACTTAAATTCAATACACAATTAAAAGAGAAACTAAACTTTCATTAATTGAAAAGAGGTTACAAGCTTTTGAAATGAAATACAATAAGAAAATAGAATAAGCACTAAATTTAAGCTCAAACTACTACTAAATCTACGATAGATAAACTATGTGATTGAGACTCCTCTGTTTATAGTGAGGATTGTAAGGTTTGAGGTTCGAGGAGCTTTCCTTCAATCTTCAATCCATAGCCCTTGATCATAACAAACCTCAAATTGTTTTTTTTTTTATTTGTCATCTTAGGCCTTTGGATCATCTTCCACGTATTTTTAACCAATGGGACATCTTGGGATGGCCAAGGTGTTAGGCAATGATATCATAATCATGCCACATTGGTCTTCTAGAAGAATGGGAGTGTGTGGAGAGTGGGTTTACCCTGTGTTAACTCGTAATGTGTAAAAATAAGGGGAAAGGAAGATAAATAGTGATTTGACAATGCTTTTATCCCTTGACTGGGATTCGGGTTTTGGGTTTGGGCTTTTATTATTTCGGCTTGGACCTGGAATGGATTTGTTATAAATTGGATTTGGATTTTGGACTTAAGTTAGTATAATTCAAGTGTTAATGGGCTGACCAGGCCCACAGAATGGGTACGGGTTGACCCATTAAAGATGAATACGTCCTCTGCTTCATTTTCTCACGCTCTTCCAATCTCGTGCTCGTTTTTGTCTATTTGGCCATATGTTTGGCCTTTTGTGAATATTCGTTACCTACACAACACAATTAACAAAACAGACAAATACAATGTATTTTCTATTTATTTTTGGTCATTTAAGCTCGTTTTAATAAAGAAAATTGATATGTGATTAAACACATATCAATGTTCGTGCTTAAAATCAAGATCTTTTGTTGACAATCTTTGAGCTGAAAGCTAAATTGAAAACTGTTAAAAACGGTAAGTCTGTAAACACTAAGTTTGACAAAGAAAATGTTTCTAAAACGCTTCTTTGTGTCACACCATCAAATAAACAAGTTTTTCAAAAGAAAATTGTTGTTCCAAAAACAGAAGAGAATCATGTTTTGTCAAAAATAGTCACTTTATAGACTTCACCTAACAAACAACAAGTTGTTGGGATAAACAAAAATGTTATTGCACCGGGAATGTACACAGTTGGAATGAGCCAAATCACTAATACAAACAAAGCTAAGAGTGTTTTATCTTCTACAGGACTGAGCGCTACTTCTAGTGTTAGAAGACCATCGAATAGGGATTCATCGTTCAAGAACTAGTGTATTTCAAACACATATGAATTCCATCAAAGAAAGTAGAAGTGTTCGATAGGACAAAAATAGAAATAAAACCAGATGTTGCTTCTCTTGATTGTGGCATTAAATATGTTTGTAACTTTGATTGAAATAAAAGACGATTTATAGTGAAGAATGTAGATACTACGAATCTGTCGAGTAATTTAATATAGTAATAACCCGTTATAGAAAATAATAATCAATTTAGGAAAGTTAGAATAATAATTCTTTCCGCGAGATCGTAATCCACGTTAAGATTTGAATTGAAAACCATGTTTATGTTTTGAAGTAAAATGCTTGATTATATTTTTAGATTTTTGGTTTTAGAATTTAAATTACTTTTTTAGAAAACAATTTTTAATACTAAAAATTATACTAAAATTAATACGAGAATTATGCTAGAATGATCTAAAAGATTTATAAGATGATTATGCTTGCTAGATGTGTCATTTGATTATTTTCTAGATTTTTCCCTTCAAACAACCAAATGACAAATCTAAATAATCCGAAAAATTATTAATCAACTAAACCTTTTTCAAATCCACACTTAATTCCCAATTTACAATATCACTTAGCAAGCACAAATATAAACTACTCACTAAACATAATGATCAACAAATCTAAACATATTATACTAAATCTACACTAATGTATTGAAAAAGGATAGAAAATGAAACCGAATTAAAGAACCGCAAATAAACAATAACCCTCCCGAATTTTAATAAGCTAAAGAAAATTAGTCAAATTTTTTTAGCTTATTAAACTCTAAGTCCAACGCCATCATCGAGTTGAACTTGGTGACAAAGTCAAAAACACAAATCTCAAGAAATACTGTTAAAATAAAAACACTTACTATATTCAATTGCTAAATTTTCATCTATTATCTGATTCTTAATAAACGATATGCTAACATGTGAATGTACAAACCAAATCATAGGGCCCAATCAGTGAGTTCAAACAAACTCAACTAAGGCTGATCAAATCACAACACACTCAACCCAAAAAAGTGAATTCTACAATCCAACGCAAACTCCAAACGTAGCCCAATAGCCCAATAGCAATTAACATGCAGGCCCAATAGCAATTCTACCAACCAATCGAAGGCCCAACTTTAATACAAAACATAGTCCAAATATATTCAATAAGCTCAAATTAAGTTGACACGAATAAGCCAGAGATATTAAGCTACACGAACAACTTATAACTAGCTACCAAATAAGCACTTTGATCTAAATAGTCTAAAACCGATTAAGCAAATATTAACGATTTCAAAAGCTAAACAAGATAACAAGCAACCAAAACTTTAATCAAATAAGCTCAAACAAGACTAATAAGCTACAACAACTGTCAAATAAGCTAAAACGAAACTGATATCAAATAAGCAATATGAAATAAGCAATTATAACCTCAAAAAATAAGCACTTAGTCAAAACTAGATCTAATTTAAGCAATACGAGATCTATATGAATAAGTTAGCAATAATAAGCACTTAAGATCAATAATCAAACGAAACATTAATCGAATAAGCACTAATTAAGCAATCTAAATGATATCTTGACTAATGAGAATAAGATAAGACAATAAGCAAATGATTTAGAGAATTAGAACCGAATAAGCACTTAAACAAAGCAAACTAATACATAGGCTATCTAGGTGAAAGAAATAAGCCTTTAGAAACTCGAATCTAAATCAAATAATCAAAATAGTATTAATAAGCACGACATAAAACATAATAAGCACTAACTAGAAGCGAACTATAATAAGCCGAAATTGATTTAAGAAATATAAGCTTAGATCTAGGAAGATTAAGCCACAAGAGTGCTTAATCTTCTAGTAGAAATAAGCTAAAAAGTCGAATAGCTAAATAAGCTATATGATTAAGCACAAGTAAAGAATAAGCTAGAAAAGATGAGAATGAATAAGCTCTTGAAATAAGCAACCAAAAAAACATCAAACTTTTATCCAAACTCCATTATCATAAAACCAATAAGCTTGAAAATCCAGCTTGTACAATAAGCTTCTAAGTACAAATAAGCTACTAAAAATCTAAATAAGCTAAAACAAACTAAAAAGAAAATTGTAAAATCTAAAATCTAATGATTCAAAAGTGAGGGGGAGCGTCATGTTTATAGACAAGCCCATGGGGTAGTTGTGTAAATTTCTCCACCGACCTAATCATTGTGATCCAATCATTGGCCTTAAATCTGCCACCTCGTACTGATGACAAATTTCAGCCCTAATCCACAAATAATTAAGCTCCACGTGTCCATCCTATCTCTTTTAAAATGCATTCTCATTTTCATTTCAATTCTAAACCGAGTAATAGAAGGGTACACACGTCACTTGATGAATGGATCAAATAGATATAGTGAGGAATCACATGTGAGCTTAGGAATTAATTTAGAGGGCACGTAAGGGTGACATCAGCAGCAATATATCTCACTTTCATTTCCATCGTAGATATAAAACTTTAATGGGCCGAGTTTTGCATGTTGGGCCATGATTGAATGGGCTGACTTGAGCTATAGATAACATGGGCTGGCCCGACCCATGTTAATAGGTTATGGGCCGACCGAATAAGCAATGAAGGAATCGTTGGACTCGAAATCTCATGCTCTTTCCAATGGCATACTCGGGGAATTTTCACGACTTTATCTTAATCTTGAATATTAAGCACTCTTGATCGAAACGAACCCAAAAATACCCGTTTCTGCTTTGTTTTCAATCCTTTTGTGACACTCGTGATTTGAACAGGTTAGTCATACTTTTAAAGTTGGCTAAGTGCTTATATGTTCTATATTTGTGATCTATGTGACTTTATCTGTGTGCATGATTATCATTCCGAGGTGCGTGATCATCTCATTTTTGAATGAGTTTGAGGCATTTGAGGATTATTTCCATTTTTGTTCACGTGTAGTGACAATGGAAATGAGTGACGTGTTTGCATGCATTGCTACGTCAATATGTGGATAATTATGTGTTGGATTAATATGGAAACTATTGCATATTGGAAATGAATTGAGTTCGTGAAATATGAGAGTTAGTAATGAACTTTCTAAATATAGAAAGTATTTTTGTGAAATGAAAGTTATAAATAGAAAGTTAGTATCTGGTTTTTCATGCAAAAGGTTTACCATTTTTATAAAAGTTTTTATAAGAAATTAAGGTAATGTAAGTAATTGTATAATTAATAAAAAAAATACATATATGCATATGTACGATCGGATAAATGGAAGAAAAAGGGAAAAGAAAAATGTGTTTTAGTTTAACACAAATACTAGTTAGATAGGGATTAGGTTTCTTAGTTATCTAAACCTTAAGAAAAACCCTAGACATAATTTTGATGCCTCATTCCTCCTTCTCTTTGTTCAGCTGAAATTCTTCGAAAACCCTAGGGAAGATAAAATTTTTGATCTAAAAAAATAAAGAGCTAGATCGGGTTTAAATCGAGCAAGAAGGCTAGGTATGATCCCCACTATTGCTAATTCTTTTTAAATCATGTAACAAACATTATGATGGATCATTAGGGTTTTAAAGTTTCTGTAATTAATTATATTTTGATCATGTTAGAGTGTTTAGGGATTGATTAGGAGCATAATGATGCAAACGGTTAGGTATAAAACGTGTTAATTCATGATTTAGGGTTTGGCAGATTTTAGGTCTGAGTTCAAGTGATGTTATCTCAATGATGGAAGCGAGTTTTGGGATGAATCTTATACCTAAATATTTTAGAGATTCGAATTTTCAAAAAGTCCGGCTACGAAGGTTTTTAAGGTCGAGAAGTTAGTCAAATGGTCGTTGCAAGAAAAGTTGTCAAAGCAGTAAATACGGGTCAGAATTAGAGAGGTAAAACCCCTATTTAAAATTCGAATTAAGGTTAGACAAAACACAGAAGTCAAGTTCTATATGTCTATTAACTTCACTCAAAAATTTACCTTCTGATTAGTTGTCTATGTATGGTTAGCAAGGTCAAACATTTTAGTGCGCATTCAGATCCGAATCTAGGTACTTTTGAGTTGGGAATTTATTTGAGGCATTTGCACATGTGAATAGATTTTGAGGAATTTGAGGTAGTTAGTAAACACCTAAGTGTACATAGGTGATTTATTTAAGAATTTATTTGGTTCGGTAGATAAGGGTTGAAAGTTAGAAAAGTGACACTAAAATTCCGCGTTTTTGGGTAAAATGTAGTTAAGTAGATTTATGAGTAAATGAGATGGTTAAAGTCGGGCATGGTGTCAGGGCGACACATGGAGGTATGTAAAACCCTTAGACATCCATCATATGACAATTTCATAGACTTAGGCATTTGGCTTAGTCGCGTGTAACATGTTTATATTTTATTGTGTAGTTTTGTGCTAGGAAATTTATGAAGCTGCATTGAGCATTAGGTAAGTTTCATAGTCCCTCTTTTTATATTGTTTTTAAATTGGGATGGAAATGATGCAAATGGTTTTGAAATGTTTTAATTGCTGTGATTATGTGGTTTAATTGATGCATGGACATTTATGTGGCTATTATATGATATGTGCTAAATGTTTATGTATGGTTAGATCGGAGGGTAACATTCTAACCCATGCTGTGTGATTTGGATCGGAGGGTAACGTTCCTACCTATTACTATGTGATTCTAATCGGAGGGTAAAGTTTCTACCTATTACTGTGTGATTCCGATCGGAGGGTACCCATTTTAGTGTGATATTTTGGTGTGACTTGGATCGTGGGACTTGTTATGTCCTGATTGTGGTTATTTTGTACGTATGCATGTTAGCCTATATAATAGCTAGCTTATCTGTCCTATCATGTTCTGTTTTATTAATCACAGTAATTGATTGAATGTTTGAATTATGTTTCGTAAACCTATGACACTCACCAACCGTTGTGTTGACGTTTTTAAGCATCATTTTCAGGTGAGCAACATGAGGATCTTAAGAATAAGAGGAGTGGCTAGAGAGACCATAGGCTGCTTGCGGAATTTAATCTCCTATGAATATTGAATGTTGTTGATTTGATCTACTTAGGTTTATTTTAGATGTTTTGCGTGTCTTGGTATTGACGTGAACTCCATTTGCTTCAATACACTTTGTTATGCCCGTTTGGGTATTTTCATGACACTTTGTGTCCATACCTTGGTTTCTTTTATGCTTTGTAGTTTTCTACATAGACACCATTGTGTTGGTGTTGTATCCTTTCTTGTTAGCCTCACATTCTATCGCCTTGGCGGGGTGTGATTGATTTGGTATCAGAGCCTTAGGTTATAGAGAAGTAGGTGGTTGAGCCTAGACTATAACCTAGGAGTCCTTCATATAGCTGCATAATAGGATCTATATGTTTAGCTATCTAGGCGTTTTGTTTTCTTGCTTTTCTATGTGTTTTATTTTGACCTACGAGCTACTCGATATCAAAAGATTCTATAAAAAGGAGCCAATTGAAGAGGAGCCTCTCGAGGGACCGAAGGAGGAAGGGTAGTTGAAGAGTCAGAGAAGAAGGTGACTCAATCTCCATGTTAGATGCTCGTTAGTAGTAGGCCAGTCACGCGATGTCGGTCGTGAATTTTATGAAAGTAAAGTCGAACCCAAGCGAGGCCCAGCATAATCTTATTCTGTCATTTACCTTGACATATTGCTATTATCGATGATTTCTTTCTGATATTTTTGTATTTTCGAGCACTACGAGGCTTTTGTTTTCGTTCGTTTTCGATTTTAGTTTTATATAAATAAGTATTTCTTTGATGGAGCATCATAGTTGTGTAATATTGGAGTCGTGTAAGATGTGCAATGTGGTATATGTGCATATGTGTGTTATCATTGAGATGTGTAGTCTTGGAAATAAGTACACATGTGAAAGGATGTGGTTATAATTATGGGTGACCAACATAATTATAAAGGCATCACACACATGAACTTGTGACCATGATTGCATTGATTGGTGTTTATTTATTAGGTGATAGAGTAATATTGTGATATGTGTTGTGATCATGATAAGGATGGTTATATAGTTATTGGAATCCTTCTTTTACCTGATGAGCGATTAAGTTAGGCTCAGTTACGTAGATAGTAAGTTTCCCTTCTATCTAACATTTATGGATACCCCGAATACCTGTTATTACTGCTATTATTATTATTGGGTTGTTCAATTGCTTGATTACTCGTTCGGAGATCTTACTCCCATTTTAGGATTCCTGGTTCGTGCCCTGTCGGTACGGATGATCTATTTTTCCCATTCAGCGTCTTGATATATATTGTTCGGATTTACTTCTTTGGATATTGGTACGTTTCACTTGGTTCTTTCCTTGCGTTTATTATTAATTTTTCTTCAAGCACTAATTGTTCATAACATATTAGTGTGGATGTTTACTCCCTTGTTTTTCACATCCTTTAGTTTTCGTAACATGTTTGCGACATGTTAGTACCGATGCTTTTCTATGGTTCTTATTTTGATCGTTAGTACGGATGAGTCATTACGTTCTTCTTTTGGTTCGTAATGTCTTTGCATGAATTTCACTTGTACGTGTTCGTTTGACTGTTATTCTAATTATATGGTTCTTTGTACTTTCTTTCGCCTTCAAGCAATAGATTGTGTTAGAGTTCTTATGGTATTTTGCAATCCCTTCTAGGTATTACGATTTCCATTGTTCAGTTACATATTTTATATTGAGGACGAACTATAAAAATCCTATTGAATTATATATTGATGAGGTTTAGGGAAAACTATTTTTGAAATAATTTTTACGAATACAACACTTTTATGGAAATATCTCTTTATTTTTTTGAGAAACTATGTTTACAACAAATTTTATGAAACAGTATGATAATTGATTGACTGTCAAAACTATTTTTTTGATAATCTTTATGAAAAGATATGATAATATTTGTATATGCTTGTTTTGATAAATTTTATTTTTATAAAAAGTATGTTTAAAGTAATTTATATGGGTAAGATGTGATACACTGTTAAATAACTGTCTCTGGAATTTTATGACAACCATGTTTGAAATGAATTTTATAAAGATTATATTTAAGGCGATTCTTATATTTAAAATGTTTTCTTTTTAAAAATGACTTTCTTTATTGTTCAAAATGATTTTTTTAAACAGTATTTAATTGGTTCTTTAGAGTAAAGTCGATTATTAGTATAAGAATTATATCTTTCGTATTTATCATTATTCGATATGTGTTCCTTTTGTCTTGGTATGCTTTGTTGACTCTTTTGTTTGCATTTCCTATCAATATAGATATTCTATCCCTTCTTTTAAGGATTCTTATGTCATTTGATCCATGTCTATTTGCATATGTGAAATCCCTTATATGTTTACTAGCCTTTGATTCGATATTCGTTTGTTACCTTATTCGATAATTTGTAACCCTTAGAATTTGTTGATATACGTTCTACTCGACCAAATCACTCTCCATGAGGAGCACTTGTGTTGCTCGTGAAGAAGAAGGGCGGTTTACTTCGTATATGCATAGACTACCGAGAGTTGAGAAATCTAACCATCAAGAATCATTATCTAGTCCCTAGGATCGACGACTTATTCGATCAATTGCAAGGTTCGCATTATTTTTCTAAGATGGATCTTTGTTCGGGTTATCATCAGCTTAGAGTGCATGAGGATGATATCCCAAAGACCGCGTTCAGTATAAGAATTCTATCTTTCGTATTTATCATTATTCGATATGTGTTCCTTTTGTCTTGGTACGCTTTGTTGACTCTTTTGTTTGCGTTTCCTATCGGTATAGATATTCTATCCTTTCTTTTAAGGATTCTTATGTCATTTGATCCACGTCTATTTGCATATGTGAAATCCCTTATATGTTTTCTAGCCTTTGATTCGATATTTGTTTGTTACCCTATTCGATAGTTTGTAACTCTTAGAATTCGTTGATATACGTTTTATTCGACCAAGTCACTCTCCGTGGGGAGCACCTGTGTTGCTCGTGAAGAAGAAGGACGGTTCACTTCGTATGTGCATAGACTACCGAGAGTTGAGCAATCTAACCATCAAGAATCGTTATCCACTCCCCAGGATCGACGACTTGTTCGATCAATTGCAAGGTTCGCATTATTTTTCTAAGATGGATCTTCGTTCGGGTTATCATCAGCTTAGAGTGCATGAGGATGATATCCCAAAGACCGCGTTCAAAATACGATACGGACATTTTGAGTTTACGGTTATGCCTTTTGGGTTAACCAATGCACCAGCGGTCGTCATGGACATAAAGAATCGGGTTTGAAAACCGTACCTAGATAAGTTTGTCATCGTGCTCATTGATGACATTTTGATCCACTTAAAGTTTAAGAAGGATCATGAGGTTCATTTGAAGTTGGTGTTGGAGCTGCTAAAGAAGGAGAGGTTGTATGCTAAGTTTTCCAGGTGTGAGTTCTGGTTGCAAGAGATACATTTCCTCGGTCACGTGGTTAATCATAATAGTATTCGCTTAGACCCAAGTAAAATTAAGGTAGTAAAGAATTGGAAAGCTCCTACAACACCGTCCGAGATTCGATCGTTTTTGGGGTTAGCATGTTACTACCGATGTTTTATCACAAACTTCTTTAAGATTGCTAAACCTCTTACTTCGTTGACTTAGAAAAACAAAAAGTATGAGTGGGGCGTGGAACAGGAAGAGGCTTTCCAGACTTTGAAGAATAATTTGTGTGATGCATCGATATTGTCACTACCTGATAGGGTTGAAGATTTCGTAGTCTACTGTGACGCATCGAATCATGGATTAGGTTGTGTACTCATGCAAAGAGGCAAAGTAATTGTCTATGCATCAAGACAGCTAAAGATCCATGAGAAGAATTATACAACGCACGACCTAGAATTGGGAGCAGTTGTGTTTTCCTTTAAAACTTGGAGGCATTATTTGTATGATATGAAGAGTGTCATCTAAACGGATCACAAGAGCCTTCAACACATATTTGATCATAAGGAGTTGAATATGCGTTAAAGGAGGTGGATTAAATTATTTAGTGACTATGAGTATGAGATTTGCTACCATCCTGGTAAGCCGAATGTGATGGCTGATGCATTAAGTAGGAAGGAACGAGTAAAACCTAGATGTGTACGAGCAATGGTTATGACTATTCAGTCTGGAGTAAGAGGAATAATACTGGCAGCCCAGAGTGAGGCGTTCAAGCAAGAGAACGTACTTGCAGACAAGCTACATGGTTTAGATCAATAGATGGAAAGGAAAGAAGACAAGAGTTTATACTTTATGGACCGTATATGAGTTCCGTTAGTAGGAGGCATGAGAACGATAATTATGGACGAAGCTCATAAGACTAGGTACTCTATACATCTTGGAACGGATAAGATGTACCATGATCTTCGAGATATGTAGTGGTAGCCGAGAATGAAGAGGGATATTGCTAGTTACGTTAGCAAATGTTTAACTTGTGCAAAGGTGAAGGCTAAGCATCAAAGGCCTTCAGGTTTATTGCAACAACCCAAGATACCCAAATGGAAATGGGATAAGATCACTTTGGATTTTATCACAAAACTACCTAGGTTAAAGAGTAGGCATGATTCAATATGGGTAATATTTGACAGACTTACCAAGTCAGCTCATTTTCTGGCAATGCGTGAAGATTATAGTATGGAAAAATTGGCAAGGTTATGCATCAATGAAGTTGTTGCACGGCATGGAGTGCCCATGTAGATTATTTCAAATCAAGATGGACGGTTTACTTCACATTTCTAGCAAACTTTACAGAAAGCGTTAGGGACGCGATTGGATATGAGTACAACTTATCATTCTCAAATGGATGTACAAAGTAAGCATACGATTTATACTTTGGAGGATTGTTAAGGGCATATGTGATCGAATTTAGCGGCAATTGGGATGTTCACCTACCGTTAGCTGAATTCTCTTACAATAATAGTTATCATTCGAGCATTTAGTGTGCTCCATTTGAAGCATTGTATGGAAAGAAATGTAGGTCACTCATTCTATGGGCTGAGATTGGAGAAAGTAGTTTGATTGTGCCCGAGTTGGTACAAGAAACGACTGATAAAATGGTGTTGATAAAGGAAAAGCTCAAGGCGGCTAGGGATCCCCAAAAGAGTTATGCTGATAATATAAGGAAACCTTTGGAATTTGAAGTAGGAGATCGAGTGTTACTGAAGGTGTCGCCTTGGAAGGGCGTGATACATTTTAGAAAGAAAGGTAAGTTAGCACCGAGGTATGTAGGACCGTTTGAGATCCTTGAAAGGATCGGCCCTGTAGCTTATCGGTTAAGATTGCCCAAGGAATTGAGTAGTGTCCATGACACATTCCACGTGTCAAATTTAAAGAAGTGTTTGGCGGATGCTAATCTATATGTGCCATTGGATGAAACCAAAATCGACAAGACTCTTTTTTTTGTTGAGGAACCCGTAGAGATTATAGACCGTGAGGTTAGGAGTTTAAAGCGTAGTAAGATATCAATTGTGAAAGTTTGTTGGAATTCAAAACGTAGTCCCGAGTTCACTTGGGAGCGCGAAGACCATACGAAGTCTAAGTATCCTCAATTATTTGTTGATCGTACTTTTGAACCGGCTTGTTAAATCTAGGGACGAGATTTCCTTAAGGAGGGGATAATGTGACACCCATGATTTGAACAGGTTAGTCATACTTTTAGAGTTGGCTAAGTGCTTATATGTGCTATATTTGTGATCTATGTGACTTTATCTGTGTGCATGATTATCATTCTGAGGTGCATGATCATCTCATGTTTGAATGAGTTTAAGGTATTTGAGGATTATTTCCATTCTTGTTCACGTGTAGTGATAATGGAAATGAGTGACGTGTTTGCATGCATTGCTACGTCAATATATGGATAATTATGTGTTGGATTAATATGGAAAGTATTTCATATTGGAAATGAATTGAGTTCGTGAAATATGAGAGTTAGTAATGAACTTTCAAAATATAGAAAGTATTTTTGTGAAATGAAAGTTATAAATAGAAAGTTAGTTCCTGGTTTTTCATGCAAAAGGTTACCAATTTTACAAAAGTTTTTGTAGGAAATTAAGGTAATGTAAGTAATTGTATAATTAATAAAAAAAATACATATATGTATATGTACGATCAGATATATGGAAGAAAAAGGGAAAAGAAAATTGTGTTTTAGTTTAACACAAATAATAGTAAGATAGGGTGGTTTCTTAGTTATCTAAACCTTAAGAAAAACCCTAGACATATTTTTGATGCCTCATTCCCCCTTCTCTTTGTTCAGCCGAAATTCTTCCAAAACCCTAGGGAAGACAAATTTTTTGATCAAAAAAAATAAGAGTTGGATCGTGTTTAAATCGAGCAAGAAGGCTAGGTATGATCCCCACCATTGCTAATTCTTATCAAATCATGTAACAAACATTATGATGGATTATTAAGGTTTTAAAGTTTCTGTAATTAATTAAATTTTGATCATGTTAGAGTGTTTAGGGATTGATTATGAGCATAATGATGCAAACGGTTAGGTATAAAACATGTTATTTCATGATTTAGGGTTTGGAAGATTTTATGTCTGTGTTCAAGTGATGTTATCTCAATGATGGAAGCGAGTTTTGGGATGCATCTTACGTTGAAATTTTAGTTCAGAGAGTCTAGTTTTCAAAAAGTCCGGCCTCGAAGGTTTTTAAGGTCAGGAAGTTAGTCAAATGGTTGTTGCAAGAAAAGTTTTCAAAACAGTAAATACGGGTCAGATTTGGGTCAGAATTAGAGTTGTAAAACCCATATTTAAAATTCATATTAAGGTTAGCCAAAACACAGAAGTCAATTTCTATATATCTATTAACTTCACTAAAAAAATTAGCTTCTGATTAGTTGTCTAAGTATGGTTAGCAAGGTCAAACATTTTAGTGCGCGTTCTGATCCTAATCTAAGTACTTTTGAGTTGGGAATTTATTTGAGGCATTTGCACATGTGAATATATTTTGTGGAATTTAAGGTAGTTAGTAAATACCTAAGTGTACATAGGTGATTTATTTTAGAATTTATTAGGATCAGTAGATAAGGGTTGAAAGTTAGAAAAGTGACACTAAAATTCTGCATTTTCGGATAAAATGTAGTTAAG
>BQNB010094845.1:0-26018 GCA_026074375.1 Tanacetum coccineum
ATCCACCACATAATATAGCAAACTCCTTCGAGCAACTTTTTATACTTAGTGTGAAGACGAAGATTCAAAAGCCACTCTAACCATTCCTCATACAAAGAAACCTCCATAAAATTGACATCCCACCAGCTAGTGATCTTATGAAACACCTCTCTAGCTATATGGCAAGCGAAAAAAATATGACTAGTCAGTTCCACCGCCTTATCACATATAGGACATAAAATAGAATCTATATTCGTGCATCGTCTAGAAATATTCAACCTAGTAGATAAGCAATCTCACCTTACTTTCCAGGCATAAGCATTTACTTTAATGGGCACAACATTTATCCAACGAGTTTTGGTCAAAATCTCTGGCAACCAACGCTTATCGATCAGCCTTTGAACAAAAGCAACTGAGGACTCTCCTGAGCCCTCTAAAGACCAAACCCACCTATCCCTCATGTCAACGAGAGCAACACCCTACATAGACACCAAGAACTCTAGGAACTGAACCTGTTCAATACCTTCCCTTAGAATTCGACGAAGAGAATATCCTATATTTTCATGAGACTTTTTAACTATAACGGTAACATTCTTGCATGTCTCCAAGGCATATATTCTGAAAAATGGTTTTAAAAGCACCATCACCCCTTCACACGTCCTCTCAAAATGAGGTGTCAGCCCCGTTACCAATCTTTTTATGAATAAAACTAATCAAATCCATACCGTGATTCTTGAGCTACTCCATCTCGCGAATAATATCCAACCAAATAGACGGATGGATATGATTTACATTCTTACCAAGTTTACCATCTTTACCATAAATCCCTTTAATAACCCTCGCCCATAACGACGATCTTTGAGTGCGGAAGCGCCACACCCACTTAAATAAAAGGGCTCTATTCAATGCATAGAATTTTGACATGCCTAAACCTCCTTTCTCTTTACTTTACTCCATTTTACCCATATCGGCTTCTTACCATTATGATCAAAACCATTGAAAAAATGACAACGAATAAATTCCATTCTCTAAAGAACCTTCATGGGAACTTTGAGCAATGACATATGATAAATGGGCATCAAACCTAAGACCGACTTTAAAAGCGTTAATCTGCCACCTATAGATAAAGTCTTCATCTTCCAATTAGATAATCGAGCAACAAGATTATTTACGATCTCATTCCATGATTGAACGTGAGACATAAGGCCACCAACCTTCGACCCTAAATAATAGAAAGGAGCTTCTAGCGTCGCACAGCTAATCTTTGCCGCTGCCTTATCCACAATAACATTAGCCACCGAAATCCCTATTAATTTGCTTTTATTCATGTTAATATGTAGACCCGAAGCACGATAAAAGCATTCCAACACCTAGACTATAGTATCAATGTTTGAGTCACTCCAATGACCCATGAAAACAACATCATCTGCATAAAAGAGATGCGAAAGATGAAGAGACGGACCCATTGATAATAACAAGAAAGGAGAAAGAGGATCGCCCTGTTTGAGGCCTCTATGAAACTAAAATTCACGAGTTCGACTTCCATTCATAATAACCGAGCCTCTAGATGATCTTATACAGCTTTGAATCCAACCACACCACCTATCACCAAAGCCAAAAAATTTCAAGACGTCATCAAAGTAATCCCAGCGAACCGAATCGTAAGCCTTCTCAAAGTCAAGCTTAAAAATCATAGTATGTTTCTTCTTCTTTTTACACCAATGAAATAACTCATTTAAAATGAACATGCCATCGATGTTTTGCATGTTTGCAACGAAAGCCGATTGAACTTCATTAACAATATCCCCCAAAAAAACCACAAGACGATTTGCCAAGATCTTAGCAATAATCTTGTACAAACTCCCGATTAAGGTAATAGGTCTAAAATCTTTCACCATTTTAGCGTCATGCATTTTTGGAATTAAAGCAATAAAAGAAGAGTTACCTCCTTTAGGGAACGTCCCATACTGTAAAAAGTAGTATATAGCCTCCTCCACATATTTTTCCAAAAAACTCCAATACCGATGATAAAATTCAAAAGTAAACCCATCTAGACAAGGAGATTTATCTGCCCCGCAGTACCAAATTGCCCTCTTTATTTCTTCACAAGTAACATTGTTTTCCAATTCAACCTGTTGATCTAGATTCAGCTTATTAGGATATTCCATATCTAATTTTAGGTGAGATACCTAAGGCTGATCAAAACGATTTGTAAAGTGAGACAGAAATTCACTCTTTACCAAACAGGGAGAATTGATCCATATACCATCTACCAAGATACCATAGATAGCAAGCTGGCTTCTTTTTTGTTTAGAATACCATGATAGTATTTTGAATTCTCATCTCCTTCAATCACCCATTTAATTTTAGCTTTTTGGGCCACCTCCATCGATTCCAGTTTGTCTAATTCTTGTAACGATTTGGAAACAGACATATGCTTATTAAGAACATCATAATTTCCCTCTCCTTTATCTAGCAATAAATCGATCTAAACTAATTCCGCTTTTAAAGTCTTCTTAATATTTTTTAAACTATCCTTCTTAACTTTTATCCACACATGAATCTTCTCCTTAAGATACTTCGTTTTCTTCATTAACTTTGTCATAGTGTTAGAATCTGTCACGTGTGCATCATTCTAGGTTCCTTCTACAAATTTACCAAAACCCTCCATTTCAAACCAATAATGAAAAAAGCGAAAAGGAATGGGGCCATAATCAAAATGAGACTCACGCATTAAGATGGGCCGATGATCAGATAAATAACAGTCTAAAGTAATCGCTGAAATATTAGAGCACGAACCCATCAAACCTTCAGAAATAATAAAATGATCAAGCTGCCTCATCTTTGTAGCCAATTTGTGACACCATGTAAATGAGCAAACACCTAAAGGAACCTCCTCCAAACCCGCATCCGAAATGAACGAATTGAAAGCATCAGCACCTTGCACGTTAAATATAGAGTCATATCTCTCAACTTGCTTACGAACTTCATTAAAGTCACCCATGATTACCACTTCACCATTCCAGTTATCAATCATAAGAAGCTTTTTATCATTAGGAACCCATTCTCTTTTAATCATAACAAAATAATCAAAAACCATAGAATTAATTTTAAGAAACATTCTTGGATCCCACACGCAAAGAATACCACCCGAATAACCAACAGAGGAACTACAAACATAATCAAAAGCAAAATTACCCCAACACATCTTAATATTGAAAAGCTCAATGATCTCCATTTTTATTTCTTACAAAGAAATAAAATTCACCTTGTTGTTAACACATAACTCCTTAACCCAATCTTTTTTACCCTTCTGGGCAAGGCCTTGGATATTCAATGACATAAAATTCATCTATGATCGTCATTCATTCCTTAAGAATTAATAATCTCTTTTATATTTTTCAAACATCCCTCTATATTATATCCTATGGTTTGTCCCACCTTCATTAAGTCATCCATTAGTTATAACATTGATCTTCCTGAACGTGGTAATTTGGCTTTTTTAAAATGCCCTGAACATATGGACTCCTCTCTGTCATCCTTTGAATTACTCAAAGGACATGTCTTATTCACTTTAGAAGCTACTTTATCATCATGAATATTTTGTAAACATTCATCACCTTCCATTTTTGACTTTTTAAAAGCATTAGATTAAACTTCAGTAGCAACCGTAAGAGTGAATCCTAGAGGATACTTCATATTATCTGAGCTAGAACCTCCAATAATGTTGTCTTGTTTCTTGTTAAGAAGATCATAAATATTAAATGGGTCCTCTAAGCGAATATCATTCTGTCCAACGTTAAGATCGTCCTTCTTGAGAGCTTGATATTGTTCGTTCTCAAAAATAGTTTCAGAGACATCTTCAACATGACTTTCTCCTTCCACAGTTGCATGGTTATGCATACCTGCACCTTCATCGTGTAGTTCTCCTTCTCTTATTTCATCATCAGAATCACTTTCTTCTTCATCGTCTTCCACAAAGTCAGGGATCCAACCAAAAACATCTTTAGCGCGAACCCATAACACTTTACCTTGAGTTATAATTTTAAATGACTCAAAGATATTCTCTACTAACTTCGTTTTGATACATAATCTTTTGCTATTAAAGTAACCATCATCCTGATCTTCGACATGTAGTAAATCTCCCTATTTAGAGGCAATTCGATTAAAAGTATTTGTAGTCCATACCTTTAAAGGTATGCCCTCAATATCCACCCATGTGACTCTCTCATATATGTGAAATAAATTTGAAGCTTGTTCTAACTGAGAAAACCATGAACCTATGCCCACTTTAGCTTTAAACTTCTCTTTTGATGCCTCTGTCTGGAATTCAATCATCACCCAGAACCCGCCCATATATTTTAGCTTAATGTTATCAAAACCCTTGTTAGCTAAAACCACTTTCAAGTTTGTTAATGAGCTGAATTCCTTGACTTTACCCATCAAAGATGTGGAATAATCTTGTTGATTCACACACGTTTCATCAAGCACTATTGCCGGTTTGTTCTCCTCCTCCACATATTGAGACTGAGGCCCTATTTTAACAGTGTGAGCATAAGAGTTAGAATACCCATATACCTAATTGTCCTTATGAACAACGCTTGGAATAGACTTTTTCTCCGCCTTATTTGTGAATTGAGTATTACCATTTTTCAATGGCGATCTCTGAAACCTAGCAATGTTTGCATGGAGCTTGAAACGTTTAACCTAAATTGTGCATAGGTTATTAACCAAAAAACCTACATCAAAGATCTTAATAAAGCGAACAAATAGGCGAAACCCTAAAAATAGAAACTAATCTCTATGGTTCCTAAGCATAACTCACCTGTAAGGAACTTCATTATCAGAGATCAAATCACAACGTGATGATGCTCACAATAATAGGGCCTTAGCAGGTATGATGCAGAAGGAAGGTAGTGGATCAGAAAATGTTTTTAGGGTTTGAAGAGGTGTGGTTGCCGCCGATCGCCATTAAGGGTTTTCAATTATATTGATTCAATCAATTAAAAAAAGATTCTGATTGCTAATTACCAAAAGTTTTTAAGTCTACCAATAAAGGATGATAGATACATCAATTAATTGAATATTATAAGATGGAAGGATCTAATTAATAAATTAAGACGCCTTGTGCATTGCTTGAAAGTGATTGGAGATGGAGGAGCGATTAGGTTGTTTTGCGGCTGTTAACTCTTTTTTTACTCGTTAAGGTGGATAAAGGGACACAAAATGAAAGGTAGATGGTGATGTAAACTTTGTCTACCAACATGGTAGTTCTTGTTTTGTGCAATCCTTTTTTTCTTGATGATGGGGTGTTGTGTAAACTCACAAGAAGTTTTACAACTCCATAGGCAGAGTACTTAACTGTTGTAGTGTAGTATATGTAAGACTCGGGGGTTGTTATTGTTCTTTAGGGGAATAGGTTTTGAAGGTTCGAACTAAACGTACCTAAGGTCTAAGGAGGTGAAAGAAGATTATTTTTGTATTTTTTTATTTTTTTAGAAAGCAATTAAAATCTCTGGTTTGAAGGGGGGTTTTGGTTTTAAGCTAATTAAACTAATAACTGAACTTAAATCTAAACTAAATTGGTAGAAACTCGTATATGTAAATAAATGTGTTCACTTAATCATGCATGATCCTTAGTTTACTTCTCCTAATTTTATTGCTTTGTCACACTTGTGATGCGATGTGTAAGTATTTCCTAAGTCATGAACGAATTACACGAACCCGCCGTCTATGTAACATTCCGTTATGGTAACACACAAATAAGGTAGTATGAAGACTATTACAACGCCCCTAAGAGTACATTACATGCATTAAAATACTTAAAAGGTGATCAACCATAGATGGGTAAGGTAGTATAAAGACTGTTACCGATGGTATCCTTTCTACTCATTTACGTTTCCCTAGACGTCTATGCCAATGTAATATTTTATGGCTAGTTTTCTAAAGCTTAACGCGCACACCCATCAACAAGAAGCAATATTAAAAGGATCTACAAACTAATTCTCATGAAATCATAAGCAAACACTATAAGATCTAGCCTAGCATGTCAAAAAGAAGCAAAGAACAATAATTAATTAGACAACACATAGACATATTGAAAAATTAAAGGATAAAGGACTTCACTTGATTAAAACATGAGTTAAAGGGTGATACAAGAGGGTTTTTAGGCCCTAACAGTTGCTAGACGCATACCCTAACTATAATAATCGTATCCTAAAAGTTCCACCTCTAAAACCCTAAAAACAAGTTTGTATATATAGAAAATAGGCCGTGACGGCGTCGCTGTATAATCCTGACGCCGTTACTTCGCCGAATCTTCTAGGGCTTCATTGAGGCGGTTACGTCCTGACGCCGTCTTAATTTTCTTGACACCATCGCTTTGGTATCCTGACGGGGTCGCCAGTATTTCTAACGCCGTCTCCAGCCACTATACGCATTTTCTTCATTGACTTTGGTGTAGAGTTGTAATCTTGTTCGTTTCTTCTCCAAATGAGATGAAGTCACGTGTATTTCCTCCAAAAGCCATCCAAGTGCTAAAAACACAAAAAGAAATGATTAAGCACATATTTTAGAGATATTTGCATGATCTATGGGGTTAAATGACCCCGAAAAGTGTATAAAATGGCATCTCATCACTTGACCATAAATTTTCTTTACACCTATATTCAAAAGATATATACATTATAAATTATATTTATGTTTGCTGAAAATGCATTTATGAATATAAGTATGTATTTTATAAAAGATTCATTATAATGATACAATTATAATTATAACTATCTTCTAAAAACTATTTTGTGGTCCTCTCACAACTGTTACAGTACCTAGTTTTTTAATTAAAAACACATTTTTTTAATCCAAGTGCTTCCCTCGGTAATGGCTTTTAATGATTTTTTTTGCCAAAGTACTTTTTTCAGTAATGGTTTTTTTAATCAATAATGGTTTTTTAATCAACCTATCTTTAATTTTTTATTCAAATTAACAATTTTTTTATCCAAAGTGGTTCTCAGATTAATTTTTTAATTAATGGTTTTTTTTAATCAACATATCTTTAATTTTTTAATCAATTTAACAAATTCTTTTATCCAAAGTGGGTTCTCAGATTAATTTTTTTAATTTGAAGTGTTTTCTTATGTGTTAATACATACGCCAAGATATTAGCTCTGTGTGCTACCCGAATTTTTCTACTAACTAATATGGATGATTAGGATGCTTGCATGTAGTCCATTTGTATCCTATTGCCTTGATTAAACTATACCCATAGGATTTTGGATTTGGGTGTTATTGTGTTTATCCTCTTTTCATTTGCTTGCTGTGTATCCAATTGTTGTTTGCTTTAGGTGATGCTCTTGCCTTTTTCTTTTCTTTTTAAAGAAACACTTGTCATGTGGCTGTCAAGCCTATCTAGATCATGTGGTGGATAATCAGAAAAATGCTCCAGAACTTGATAGTATTCCAATTGTTTAGGAATTTCCGGATGTATTTCCAGAATAACTCCTAAGCATTCCGCCTGACAGACAAGTGGAGTTTTGCATTGATCTTACTCTGGGGAGTACTCCTGTTGCTAAGACTCCATACAGACTTGCTCTATCTGAAATGCAAGAATTAATGAAACAATTGCAAGAACTTCTTGATAAAGGCTTTATTCGTCCAAGTAATTCCCCTTGGGGAGCTCCAGTTATTTTCGTTAAAAAGAAAGATGGTAGCATGCGCATGTGTATAGATTATCTCGAACTTAACAAGGTTATGATCAAAAATAGGTACCCTTTACCTAGAATCGATGATCTATCCGATCAACTTCAAGGTGCAAGTTTCTTTTCTAAAATCGATTTAAGATCATGCTATCATCAACTAAGGATTCAGGAAGAAGATATCCCGAAGACAGCCTTCCAAACTAGATACGGGCATTATGAATTTGTTGTCATGCCATTCGGCCTAACGAATGCCCCCATGGTTTTCATAGACTTAATGAATCAGGTATGCCATTTGATATTTGACAAGTTAGTCATCGTTTTTTATTGATGATATTTTGATTTATTCCAAGTCAGCCACCAAGCATAAGGGCCATCTAAGACAAGTTCTTAGCATGTTACGTCATGAAAAGCTTTATGCTAAGTTTTCTAAATGCGCATTTTGGCTTTGTGAAGTTTAATTCCTTGGTCATGTGATTAACAACGAAGGAATTAAAGTTGACCCAACAAAGGTTAATGCAATTATGAATTGGAGTCAGCCCAAAACTCCTATAGAAGTTAGGTCTTTTCTAGGTCTCGCAGGATACTATCGCCGTTTTATTCAAGATTTTTACAAAATCGCGTCATCTCTTACCAAGATTACACGGCAAAATGCTAAACTATAGTGGAATAACGATCAAGAAATAGCTTTTCAGACATTGAAAGAAAATTTAAGTCAAGCACCCGTGTTAGTATTGCTAGAAGGAAACTACGAGATAGAAGTTTATTGTGATGCATCGTCAAATGGCCTCGGTTTTCTTCTTATGAAACGAGGACAACTTATTGCTTATGCATCTAAACAACTCAAGAAACATGAAGATGAGTATCCCACTCATGATTTACAGCTTGCAGCAGTTGTATATGCATTAAAGGTCTGGAGGCATTATATTTATGCCGTGAAAATCAAGATCTTTACAGACCATAAGAGCCTCACGTACTTCTTTGATCAAAGCGATCTAAACACGAGGCAAAGACGTTGGCTTGATTTGGTTAAAGATTACGATTGTGAATTCTTTACCACCCAGGTAAAGCCAATGTAGTGGCAGATGCTTTGAGCAGAATGACGAAACACAATACCTTGACAGTTAAATCACTTCAAATGGTGGTCACACTAGACTTCTTTGAGCATATCAAGGCAGTCCAACAAGAAGCATGGTAGAACTAAGACGTTAATACTGAACGTATTATAGGTTAGGTTCAAATTTTATTTGAAGACTCACGAGGACTTAGAACGCGTTTTGGCAGAATTTGGATTCCAAATAATAAAGAACTCAAGAAGTTATTACTCGATGAAGCCCATAACATAAAATACTCAATTTATCCTGGTGCTACAAAGATGTACTATGATCTTAAACCGGATTACTGGTGGCCAAGTATGAATACATCATGAAATATGTCGAGCAATGTCTTACATGTCTTCAAGTTAAAACAGTCGATCAAAAACCGTTTGGAAAAATGCAGCCACTCGAAATTCTTGTGTAGAAATAGGAGAAGATTACAATGGATCTTATCACAAAATTACCCAAGACACCAAGACATCATGATGATATATGGGTGATCGTTGATCGCCTAGCTAAGAGTGCAATCTTTCTTCCTATCAAGGAAACTATGTCCTCTGAGGCCCTTGCTGAATTATATCTTCGTGAAGTCGTGGCTAGACATGGAGTTCTAGTTTCTATAGTATCAGACAAAGATACAAGGTTTACTTCCAGATTTTGGCATAAATTTCAAGAGGACTTGAGTACTCGTGCGAATTTGAGTACAGCTTATCATCCTCTCAGAGATGGACATAGTGAAAGGACCATTTAAACGCTGGAGGATATGCTTAGAGCATGTGCCATTGATTTATGGCGGCAGCTGAGATAAGTATCTGCCTGTGGCAGAGTTCTCATATAATAACACCTACCACTCCAGCATAAAGATACCACCTAATGAAATACTTTTAGGAAGGAAATGTCGCACTCCTATTTGTTGGGGTGAAATTGGACAACGCGAGTTAGGTAGCTCAGATGTTATTCAGCAAACGAACAAAAAGATCGAACAGATAAAGGAAATATTAAAGATGGCTCAAGACAAGCAAAAGTCATATGCAGATAAGAGAAGACGACCGATATAATTTTAGGTCAGAGACAAGGTTATGGTAAAGGTATCTTCTTGGAAGGGAGTTATTTGATTCATGAAGCACGGCAAACTTAGACCACGTTACATTGGCCCATTTACAGTATTATCCAGAGTCGGGAAAGTGGCATACAACTAGAATTGCCTGAAGAACTCAACAATATTCATAATACTTTCCATGTATCTCAGGTAAGAAAGTGTTTAGTAGACGAATCAACTCACGTTCCACTTACATACATTATAGTTGATGAAAAGCTTGGTTATGTTGAAGAATCGATGGAAGTTCTTGACACAAAGGTCAAGAAACTTAGAAATAAAGAGATTTTGCTTCTCAATGTCAAATGGCAACACAGGAAAGGATCATAATATACGTGGGAAACTAAAAAGGTACTCATCAAGTACTATCCAGTGTTCCACCAGGCTTGGTTTATGAGGACACAAACCAAATAAGTAGGGGAGAGTTTTAACACCCTAAAAATGTAAGGTAATATAAATAGCTACTACTGTTGTTTTAGAGGTAGTTGACATGTTTACAAGACTTATTATATGACCAATACTATTAGATAGATGTATTTATAACTAATAACAATAAGGTTAAATATGTACAAGCAAATGTACTTTAGGGGCTTTTCATGGACAATCCTATGATACTTTACTTTTAAGAAATTAGCCAAACTTATCTTGGGATAAATCCTATTTCACCAAGAGATAAGAAAGACACGTATGCTTTTGTGGTGTGTGAGTAAGCTACTGTACGAATCAAGAAAAATCTGCACGTGTGTTCTTGTAGCAAAAAGAGGCGTTTAGTGTATCTTTAAGGTTAGGGTTCGAGCTATTCAAAATAATAGAAAATCAAAAGGGAGTTAGTTGTTTAGTTGATATCAGAATCTTAAGCTTGTTTTTGATAGTCATCAGTCCTTGTTTGAGTTATAAAGGTATTAGTTATCTTCTTTGTCTATAATATAGTTTAGTATTATTCAGATATGAAAATCTTAATGTTCTTGATATGGGTTTTAATTAGGAACTTGTGATTATCATATCTTATTCATGTCATGTGCTTGAAAGTGATTTTTAAAGGTTAATAGGTTGCTTAGTCTGTAAGCTATAGTATTAGTATAAATACATATACAATCCAATGTACAAAACACAACTACAATTACAATAATATATACCCTTTGAGGTTTTATATGGTATTAGAGCCAAAACCCTAAACAACCTACTTTTTTTTTCTGGCACAATTCTGGTCACTTTTTCAACCGCCACAACAACCCTACACTTCTCATCACCTCATCGTTACCGTCGCCGGCTGCAGTCGTAAGAAACAAAAAAACGAAAAGTACTATTCATCGATTTACTGATCGGTTACTATTTACCGGAAGTTACTATTCATCAGTAAAAAAGGAGGAATATTACTATGGCTATGATTTCCGCTTTCACCACAGTCGATAAAATGGCTCACAACTCTCGTAAGTTCGCTTTTACCCTTTCACCCACAAATTATGGTTATTGGAAAACTATGATTGAACCATTCCTCATCACAAACAATTTGATGGGTTATGTGGATGGTTCAATACCGTGTCCATCACAAACCGTATCCGTTACCGATGATGCCACTGTTCTAAAAGAAAACCCCAATTATCCAATTTGGGTCTCCAACGATGCCCACGTTCGTATGCTAATCATCTCTACAATCTCAAAAGCGTCTTTTCGCCATGTTCAAGGTACAACTTCTCGTGATCTTTGGTTATCCCTTGAAAAGGCGTATGCACCTCATTCCACATCTAGGGAATACACTCTCAAAACACAACTTCTGAGAATAGAGATGCACTGTGATGAAACTACTGATGCTTATCTAAATCGTGCTCAAGAATATGCCGATGCACTCGCCGCCATCGGTGAACCTGTAAAGGATAAAGATCTCGTTATGCTTGTTGTCTCAGGTCTTCATGAAGAATATAACTGTCTTAAAACTACAATCACTGCCCGTCAAAGTCCAACTGCATTTAGCGAGCTTCATATACTCCTTAGCGATCATGATTATATGCTTGGAAAAACTCATGCACCTGCTCCGTCCATCACTTCATCTTTTGCTGCAAACTACGCAGTGGGCTCACCAAGCATGCCAGAAGCTCGTCAAGCTCAACTTTCAGAGTTGACTGCTCAATTGAGTGCTCTTGGATTCCAAGTCTTACCCATCACACCATCTGGTCCACAAGCCTTTTATGGTGCTCGTTCAAACAACAACAACAACAACAGGAGTAACAATAACAACAACCATGGCAATCGCAACAACTCTCGTGGTAACAACAACCGAGGTTGTGGTAATGGTCGTTAGTTTGCTTGGGCATCCACCCAGAACACAATATATGGCACGTGCAATAGATGTAGTATTGGTCACATTCCATCACAATGCCCTAATCATGACCCTTCTACTATTCACACTTGGCCATCCGCTAACTTTAAAAATACCCGTGCTTAATCCTCTAATGCCTCTGCAAATTGGCACTCAGACACCGGAACAAACAACTATGTGACACCTGATTTGGCAACAATTAATGGACACTTCGGAGGCATATTATAGTGACGACGCACTTTATGTTGGCAATGGTAAGGGTCTTCCTATTCTTCATATTGGTTCATCTAAAGTTTACTAACCACAAAAAACATTTTCTCTCAAAAACATTCTTTACGTACCAGAAATCTCCCATAATCTCCTTTCTGTTCAAAAATTTTGTCATGATAATGATGTCTTTTTTGAATTTCACAATTCTTATTTTGTTGTGAAGGACGAGTCTACACACACCATTCTTCTCACCGGCCCCAGTAAACACGGTCTCTACACCATCACTCTTCCTCAACTTAAGTCGATCAACAAAGTATCTTTTTCGGCTGTACGAGCTTCCCCAACCATTTGGCATAGGTGGCTTGGACATCCTCATCAACGTCTTTTGCGTTCTATGCTTTATAATTTTTCTCTTCATGTTACAAATAAAAGTCTGTCAAGTTTTTGTAATTCTTGTCCACTGGGAAAATCTTCAAAACTACCTTTGTTTGAATCTGGATTTTGAAGTAACAATATTTTAGATTTGGTTTATTGTGATGTGTGGGGTCTCGCACCTTTGTTATCTTTTGAAGGTCATAGATATTTTATGTTGTGTGTTGATCATCATTCTCGTTACATGTGGATATATCATTTAGCTCAAAAATCTGATGTGTATTCCACTTTTAAATCATTTGTGCAAATGGTTGAACGTCAATTTACAACAAAATTAAAGAATGTTCAAACCGATTGGGGTGGTGAGTTTCACAATTTAGCTTCGTTTTTCTCTTCGCTAGGAATTATTCACCGGCGATCTTGTCCTCATACAAGTGAGCAAAACGGATTTGTTGAACGTCGCAATCGCCATGTGGAGACTATCTTTACTACTTCTTATTTTATCATGCATGTGTTCTTAAAGTTTTTGGCTTCTGCTTTTGATACTGCTGTTTTACCTAATCAATCGCATGCCCTCTCGCTATCATCGCCAAAACAAGTCACCTTTTGACCATATATTCAACGGGTCTCCTGACTACTCTTTTCTTGTGTCTTTGGTACCTTTGTTTTCCCATCTTCGTCGTATCAATCGTCACAAAATGGTTTTTTAGTTTCCATCCGTGTGGTCTTTCTTTGACTACAGCCCCTCATCATGGATATCGTTGTCTTGATATATCTACGAGGTCTTTTATATTGCTCACATGTTCGTTTTAAATGAAGCACAATTTCACCTTCGATATCCTAAAACAACATTCCCCACCCCTTCTGAAAAACAATCTCCTATTACTCCTCGGAATCACCTTATTGTATTTCCTACTACTGACCAACCAAGGTCATCTTCCCCTTACTCCGATTTCATCTCATCAACAGTTTACATTTGCGTCCAACTTCTCAACTTCTCGAGTCTTCTAATGGTCACCATCTCCGTATCTTATACATTGATACCAACACCACCAACACCACCACCACCACCACCTCCCATCACTCGGCAACGTCCTGCAAATCTTCGTCAAAATCCCAAACAACGGGTTCCCTACAATCCTTCCGCAAATCATGCTACCGTCCTCCCCACTACCATCACTGAACCAACCTCGTTTACCGTTGCCAACAACTCTCCGGAGTGGCGTCAAGCTATGAAAGAAGAGTATGATGCTCTCATGAAAAATGGAACGTGGTCTTTAGTACCTCGTGCTTCTACTACCAATGTTGTTGATGGTAAGTGGGTATACAGGTTAAAACGGGACAAGAATGGTGCTATCATTCGTTACAAAGCAAGATTTGTTGCCAAAGGTTGTCGGCAACAACCAGGTATTGATTTTCATGAGACATTTAGCCCGGTTGTCAAGTCGACAACTATTCGAGCTGTTTTATCACTTGCGGTTACTAACGACTGGCCACTACGCCAGTTAGATATTCAGAATGCATTTCTTCATGGAAATCTTAAGGAACAGGTTTATATGAAACAACCTCCGGGCTTTATTGATCCACAACGACCAAATCATGTATGTTTGCTTCATAAGTCTCTTTACGGCTTAAAGCAGGCCCCACGCGCTTGGTTTGAGCGCCTCTCCAAGGCTCTCTTCGATCTCGGTTTCAAAGGCTCCAAAACGGATCCATCTTTGTTTATTTATTCGCGTGGAGACACACTTTTGTACATTCTGGTATATGTGGATGACATCATTGTTACAGGTAATAACAAGGGCACTATCGACAATATAATTTGTCAACTTGGATCCGCTTTTGCATTAAAAGATCTCGGGCCACTTAACTACTTCTTGGGTATTGAAATTGTTCCGCATGTGTCCGGCATTCTCCTATCTCAAAAGAAGTATATTTTGGAGCTATTACAAAGTGCTGGTCTTTCTAACTGCAATCCCGTGTCTTCTCCCATGGTTACCTCGAGCTCACTCAGTTTAGATGACAGTACCGCTTTCTCTAATCCAGTAAAATATCGACAAGTAGTGGGTTCTTTACAATATGTTACCCTATCTCGGCCTGACATAGCTTTTGCTGTTAACAAGGTATGTCAATATATGCATGCTCCGACCGAGAATCATTGGTCTGCAGTTAAACGGATTTTACGTTATCTTCATGGTACGGTTGAACATGGTATGCTCATACGTCGTTCTTCTGGTTCTACCCTTCAAGCTTTTACTGACGTGCTATGGAAAGGTAATCCCGATACTTCTCTTGAAGCTTTCTCAGATGCTGACTGGGCTGGAGATTCAGATGATCGACGGTCCACGGGGGGATTTGCTATATATCTTGGTTCAAACCTTATATCTTGGACCGCTCGTAAACAACGTACGGTTTCACGTTCCTCTACAGAAGCTGAATACAAGGCTCTTGCTGACACTGTTGCTGAGCTCACATGGCTTCAAGCTCTTCTTAATGAGCTTGGAATCCGTTCATCTTCAACTCCTATACTATGGTGTGACAATCTTGGTGCAACATACTTGTCAGCTAACCCTATATTTCATGTGCGTACAAAACACGTAGAAATAGACTATCACTTTGTTCGGGAAAAGATTGCTCAAGCAGATCTTCGAGTTTAACATATATCTACACATGATCAAATTGCAGATATCTTTACAAAGCCATTACCAACTCCTTGATTCCTCTTTCTAAGATCCAAGCTACAGGTTGTTGCCCGTCCTTAGCTTGCGGGGGCGTGTTAGACCAAAATAGATTAGATGGGTCGGTCCAATTATATAGATGGGCCGTACCCATTAGGTTATGTGTTAGTTGCTTAATCTCTAAGCCATGAAATTAGTATAAATACACATACAATCTAATGTACAAATCACAATTACAATTACAATAATATATACCCTTTGAGGTTTTATACGACCATTAAGAAACCGGTTTCGATTCCTTTCATATAAGAAGTTAGATCAGGAATATACAATAAGCTACCCTATTACTTTGCAATAGCTTTAAAAGTAGCTCTAGTCCAAGCAACTGGTAACAAATCAATCACTTCCAACCAAGTACGCTTGTAACTAACTGAAGTGCAACCAACAAAGATTGATGCTCTTCCTAAACTTTCAAACAAGATCGACATTTAAAACAGCTTTTATTTTTATCCCTTTAATTGTTTAGGTTGATGGAAACCATCAGGTCCTTTGGCATTGGGTAAAGACCTCAGTCGTAACTCGTTTCTCGCAAATGCAACTCGAACATTTGATACTGGGATTGTTTTAATTTCATTAGTACACCCCCACATAAATCCGGTTTACCCTCAAAACTCGATTTCGAAAAAGTTGCAAATTGACCTCCAGATGGAACCAATCCTGTTAAATTAATATAAGCAGTGTTGTAAAAAGTGGTCTAGGCGGCCGCCTAGGCGCTAGACGGCCACCAACCGTCTCGATTTTACTCTAGGCGGCCAAAAAAGCGGTCAACGACGGTCAACACAGCGGTCAACGGTGGTCAACGCCGGTCAGCGTCGATCAACGGTGGTCAACTCGATTTTTAAAATTGTAAATTAGGTTTTTTCATTCAATTGGTAATATCTTGTTTTTAAATGGTGTTTAAGAATAAACTTTGTGATGTAATTATTGTAGATGAAAAGAAAAGAAATAGAAGAATGAGACTTTACTTAGAAAAAACCCTAATTCAACTAATTTAAAGCCTTAATTTACATTTAAAACCCAATATCCAATCTTTTGTAGACCTGCTTACCTATTTGTGCTAAAATTTATCAAATATACATATAATTTAAAAAAATTATATAGAAAAGTTCAATCCGCCTAGGCCCCGCCTAGGCGCCGCCTCGACCGATTACTAGCTAGGCGGTGGTCGACCGCCCGACTAGCGCCTAGCGCTTTTTGCAACCTTGAATATTAGTAACAATAAACTTTGACAAAAAAGTTAGTGTCACTAAAGATGGAGGGACTCCTCCCGTATGGTGATTGTGGTGGAGTTGTGGGTGGAGTAGGGGCGGCGGCGCGTGAGGAAAGATGAAGTTGATGCTGTGGTTGTAAAGGGTTTGAGGAGGGTGGTGGTGGTGTGGCGCGTGAGAGATATGGTGAAGGTGGTGGCTGATCGGTGGATCGAAAAGGTAGGTTTTTGGTGGGTGGCGGGGGTTTCGTGGTGACAATGAAGAAGATATATGTGCGTTTGTGTTTGTGGTTAAATAATACTAGTATCATTAATAATAATAAAATTGTTTTATCATTCATATTTAGTATAGAAAAAGAATAAAAAATGTAATGGATGGCGTTTGGTCATTTCGCATTATTAAACGAGGGTATCTTAGTCATTTTACATTATTTGGGTAGTCAAACTAACGGCTGACGTAAGAATGGACCAAAAGTGTTACGGGTCGACAAAAAACGGACTGGATCCGTTACATTTTAAACTATTGGACCAAAACCGTTAAACCAGGCAAACCATAAGGACCAAAAATGTAGTTAACTCTAAACTAAAAAAAGTGACACATGTATATCATTTAAAGGGCAAATTTTAGTTCAAACATGGGTCTTGAAACTGTTTATTTTAATCATCATCCTCTTAATCATCTTGCAGCAGTTTTGACTTTCATTGTCAATCGATATATTAAGTTTATGCATAATCTGCATCTCAATCATCATCATCATCGTCATCTTCATCAATCAAACATCGATTTATACATCAACACTACAAAAAAAAGTCTATTTTACCACACTTTTTTTACACACTTTTAAATAGTGTGAAAAATATTTTGAGTTTATTAACACATATAAATGTGTAAAAAAATAGTTACATAAATAAGTGTGAACAAATTTTAAAAAGTTAAAGGTTTTCACACTTATATTTGTTGCAAATAAAAGTTCACACTTTAAAATGTGAAAAAATCCATAATTTGTTCACACTTTAAAGTGTGGACCCCATTTGTAACACCCATATTCTCCACACTTCCTCTTGAGTGAGAAGTGTGAAGGATTTGGGTGTTACAAATGGGGTCCACACTTGAAAGTGTGAACAAATTATGAATTTTTTCAAATTTAAAAGTGTGGACTTTTATTTGCAACAAATGTAAGTGTGAAAACTATTTGTTTTTCAAAATTTGTTCACACTTATTTATGTAAAAAACTTTTACACAATCATAAATGTGAACAAACTCGTTATATTTTACACACTTTTTTAAAGTGTGTACAAAAAAGTGTGGTAAAATGACATATTTTTTGTAGTGCAAGTTGATTCATCACATATGGATCTTGAATCTGTTTATGCACAGGCCAAAGTAAACGTGCTTTTCATTGGTCATACTAAATTACTAGTAAATTGATGATGGACAGCTTTGTGAGCTTTATCTTTTGATGCAAGAAGAGTTCATTAAATAAAATATGACATTGTCTCGCTGCTTACTTGCATATACAAACTTATGCTGGTATTTCAGATCCCTGATGCTTCATAGGTGAACTGAGTACATGCATGACTAAAAGCACTTTGACCGATGCACAAAGAGATGACTTTGAAGATATGCTCCGTGCGCCTTAACATTGGAAATTTTCAAATCAAAAAAGAAGCAGTGGGTTCACGTTACATTTTTTTGCCACACATCTCTCCATAAAAGGCTTAAATATTTTGTGTCTTTACTTTTCATATTTCTTTTGTCGCCTACCCAAACTATGTTTTGTAGTGCAAGTCATATTATTTGTGCAAATGTTTGTCGAAACACTTTATATAAAAAAATTAGAACTATAATTCCTTGCATACGTATATACTCTATATTTTATCAAATGCACACCATCACCACCAGTGCTAATTGAATTGATTGTTGTCCCATTTCCATTCACTTTTCCTTTTTCAATACTCGTTTTTCACTTTACATGAAATTTCATTGTATTTATAATTTCTATATAAATATTTCATTTAGTGTGTTTGGTAGACCATATCTTATCATATCCTTTCCTCACTGATTGGTGTCCCACTGTCATTCTCTTTTCCTTTTTAAATACTTCTTTTTTTCTTTTTGCACTATAATTATCAGTTTCATATTCACATGAAATTTCATTTTAATTACAACTTGAATATAATTATTTGCTCAATCTTACATAACTGAGAGTTGTGAGTTTTCATTCATTGTAGAGACTACAAACCCCAATTTTAGTACTTCTTTCTCAGCTTGATCTTTCTTTTTATTATTTGATCAACTAACAATGGCATCCTTTGTGACTGAGTTCAAAAATCTTGAAATCCAACTGGAAGAGATCATATTAGCTACTAACAACTTTGATGAAAGCAAGGTTATCGGAAGAGGTGGTTTTGGAAAAGTGTATGCAGGAGAATTGTCTCTCTCTCAATCAGAGGAGAAAAGCCTGGTTGCTATTAAGCGCCTTGATCGTAGGTACGGACAAGGCGACCCTGAGTTTTTCAAAGAAATCAGAATGCTTTCATGTTACAGGCATAAAAACCTGATATCTCTCCTGGGATTTTGCTGCCAAGCGGGTGAGATGATCCTCATTTACGAGTATGCATCTGGCGGAAGTCTCGATCGCTATCTAAGTTCCGCCGATCTCACTTGGACGCAGCGTCTCAGGATATGCATTGACGCTGCGAAGGGACTAAGCTTCCTTCACGATCCAAATGGAACACAGCAAAGAGTATTGCACCGTGACATTAAAAGTGCAAACATCCTACTCGATAATAAGATGACAGCGAAGGTTGCCGACTTTGGGCTTTCAAAGATGAGTTCTGCTAATCCGCAATATTCACTTCTTATCACCGATGTTGTAGGTACCCCTGGGTACTGTGATCCACTGTACATGGAGACATACCAGCTAACTAAAGAGTCAGACGTGTACTCTTTTGGGGTAGTATTGTTTGAAGTGTTGTGTGGCAGACAATGTGTTGAATTTAGCAATGGTCGTCAGCCAAAGATTTTCGTGCCTTTTTGGAAACAAAGTTATGTAGACAATAAATTAAAGGCGATTGTTTTGAAAGATATCAAGCAACAAATGAACCAGAGGTCTTTGGAAATTTTTGGAGGCATTGCATATCAATGTCTGCAGAAATCTCGTGAGCAACGGCCAACGATGTCGCTTGTTGTGGAAAAGCTTGAGGTCGCACTCCAAACGCAGATGCTACTGAAAGAGTAAGCAGAGATAGCTAATGCTGCAGCAGATACTCTGTTTCTATTTTGTTCTTGAAACATACGTTCTTGAAACTCTTTTTTTATTTTGTCCTTGCAGGGAACCGCTTGAGCAAGAAGAAACTTCGGTGCCTTTGAAAGAGGTCTTTTGTTTTTGTTCTCGAAACATACTTTTTGTGATTTTTCTTTTTCTTCCAATCAATTTGCTGATTAAATGACCTGAAGATTAGAGATGAAGTGAATTTTTTTTCCACTTGGGTCAAATGGTTATTGGTGTTAACGTAATTAGACTAAATAGATTTAAAATTAGCAATCAGGAAATCAGCAACCAATTAAAAACAGCAAATCAACTCGAGAATGTGGCAAAACAATATCATATGGTTAAACTTTGAAGGAGTTAAATGGGTTTGGTTGATCCATTTATGAAACGGTTTATTCATGAATTATACATTGATAAGAAGATTAAAAGACTGATTTTCACCTTTGGATTACACATCTGCCCTCTCTCGATAATTAATTATCTCCTATAGTAAGAGTTTGAAACAGAAAAGAATGATGATGACTGCAAGTTGCAACGATAGTCATGAGTTATGTAGCATTTAACTTTCATAGGATAAAAAACATTTTCTTTCGATGATTCCCTAGTTAGAAGCCCCTTTGTATTCTCTGATGCCCACCTATGAAATTAATAGCTTCAAACACCTTGGTGACATGAAAAACATTAATTTTAAGATTTAACCATTAAGCAACTAACTATTCTGCTATTATATGATATGATCTTATATTATATCATGAACAGGGCTTCAAGCTAGATAAGGATAGTGGCAAAATATGTTGTATGTTGGGGGCAAAGGACATATCAATCGCGTGGCATGATGACACTCGTTACTGGCAAAGGGGGCACGTGCCCGAATCAAGGTCTATCTCTTTTTCTCTTTTCTAGAATGTTAGGATGCGTTTAGTCTGAGAAAATTTCTAAATTTTGTATTTTAAGAATTGTAAAAAAGGAGCGGATTTAATTTTTCACAAAACGCTTTAATATATAATATTGTTTTCTATTTTCAAAATAAACAAGTGGTTAGTAGGGAAACAAGGAAAACAAAAAAAATGTTTTTTAGTTTCCATTGTTAAAGTAGGAAATACATATTTTTTTATGTTTTGTTGAGAATTTGATGGAAACATTTGATTTGCACGCAATCTTTATTTTTCTTGTTTTGTACAAAAGAATTTGCGGAAAACAAGGGTGTTTCTCTTTAACTAAACCCAACCTTAACTTTTTTTCTAAAATGATCCAAGCAAATATCATTTACATATTTAACCATTGGTTTAGATTTGGCGAGGTGGCAATACTTAGAGAGGTATGGTGGCTTGACATCTGCGGCATAATACCAAGTGTGATGCTATCACCAAAGAGTACATATGTAGCATATCTTGTGTTTCAAATTACTAGGGATTCAATGGGACTTGATGAGCCTGCAAAAACAACTGTCAGTTTTGGTGGGATAAGAAAGGAGACCTCTAATGTATATCTTAAACAACCACACCGGGATGAGGCACCGACACATGTATTTGCTACTACGAGAAAGGATGGTTGGATGGAAATCAAGTTGGGTGAAATCTACCACGATCATGGAGATGAAGGTGAAATTGAGATGAAGTTTCAGGATCATCGTTCCTATATAAAAAAAGGTCTTATTGTGGAGGGAATTGAGCTTCGGCCTAAATAGTCCTTTTAAATTGTGTATAAAATTGAGAGTAATTGACAATACTGGATTGTACAATATGAAATCATGTTTTGTTTGGTGTGGTATATATTTTCCATGAAAAGAACTTCAAATAAGCCTTTGTGACGTAGAAAATTAGACATCCAATTTTTTTATTAGTAAAGTGCGTATTGAGTCTCAGTGGCGTAAATTTAGTAGAACTCTTCACAGTAGCACTTTCAACAAATTTATATGATAACGGGTGAAATCATGTTGCGAGAAAGAGTTACATGTGTAGGATAGAAGTAAAATTTTTGCTTCGTGGGGGATTGGTCTCGAGACGTGTCCCGTGTGTATGATGACGAAAATGATAGGAAGACTATTGGTATGATGAGTTTGTGTATACGTCGGATTCGAATGTCAGACGGTCAAAATGGACTAAGTATATGTTCAACATTTTATAACCCCTACATATCAAACATGAAACACTTGCACGGTAATTAATTTATACACCAAATTTTTAATTTAGTACTCCATTTATATGGTTTAAAGGTGCCTTATGATAAATCTTTGCGAGTAATAGCTCGAGTGACTTATTAAAGCTAGTGAGATGTTGTAAAATAACATGTCTATAGGAATATTCATTAGTTACCTACATGAATGGTAATGGGAATAAAATTGGGAATAAAATTGGATAGTATGAATATCTATCTACCTATATTAATCAAAGAACCCTCAAAATTACTGTGGAGAGCCCAGCTAATGCCACGTGGAGTTTAACAGTTCGGCACTATGTTGATGTGTTTCTCAGCTCCTAAATATAAAAGTATACATCCTCATTTTATCCACCATCGTCATTCACTTTTGTCTTTCAAACACCCTTAATTTTAATTCACATCGGCTTCTGCAAAATGGCAGCCACCTCCACTTTCCCAAAAGATGGATGATCGTTTATTCCTTCAGACACATCTTTGTGAGTTATATTTTGAGTTTTTTTTCCTTTTCCATGTACTTTTTCTCCGTGTTTTTCTTTGCATACTTGGCTTGTATATATGGTTTATATATGATTGTTTGTTGTGGAGCTGGTATTGAACTTATGAGATCTTTTATACTTCTTTCTTGTGATCCCTTTTCCCGCAGGGTATTTTGGATTGGGGGTTCTTTTAACCATGTCTTTTCTTAGCTTGGCTTTCAATATATATGTCATTTTATAGTTTTTTCTACATATAATTGATTAATTTCTAAACAGAACATGATACGCCCACGGTTTGGATAACTATCATAGTCATTTATGTTTAGGATATGTGTTGAGTCGTATTAGGAAAGTCAATAACTTATGTTAGGAAAGTGTCAAGTCAATGTTTATCTTGTAGTTGGCTTATGATCCAAGCCATGTCTTTATTCGGTATATATACCGAATCATTCTTCATTATTCAATCAAACAAAGTTAAAGATAAATAATTCTCTAATCTTCTCTTCTATTTTCTGACGGAGCCAGCACACGCTTGAAGTGGTGCCCTATCCCGATACAACCCCAAACCGGGTCGTATCAACTGGTGCTTTCATTGAGAGTCCTCGTTGAGGGCTTCCGAGGTAAGGATCAAAAAAAACTGTTCACGGGTACTTCTCACGGTACTATTCATGACACTGTTCACGGTACTGTTCACGGTACTGTTTATCGGGTACTATTCATCGACCAAAAAAAATTGTTCTTCGAGTTACGGTTCATGGCATCGGACGGTAGTGATCAAGACGCGAGATACGCACTTTCTAAGCTATTGCAAAGGGGAACGATGGTCGAATATGAGAGTGAGTTTTTAATGCTTATAAAACGAGTAACGGGGATCTCAGAATCTTTACTTAAATCGTTTTATATCTCTGGACTTAAACCGCTTCTACAATGTGCACTCTTAAGGTTAGCGCCTACAACTTTAGGAGAAGCTTTGAGACAATTAAAGGGAAAAAACTGAACATTGAAGAGAAAATAGATATCGTTCTATCATGGCCAAGTGAAGAAGCTCCACCTGTGATTAAAATGTCCTTAGATGCTAATGAAGATATTGGTGTTGTTGAGGTTAGTAGCGCGATAGACGATGTTTTCGATATTGGTGAAAGTAATGTGGAAAGCATGGAAGTTCGTAGTGAGTTTAGCGAATTTTCAGAAAATAAAAAAAGTGTGGAAGAGGTTGTTGTGGGTGGTGGTGAAGTGTGTGGGGTTGGCGAGGATGAGTTGAATAGAGTGATATCGGCACTTAAGGATGGATGTGGTGAATTTGATGGTCGTTTGGATGAAATAAATTTGAATTTAAGCGAGGAATTAGCGGACAACGGGGTTAGTCATATACCCACTTCTTTGGTGGCTCAAGAAAGTTCGCGAGCTCTCCAACTATGGGAAAGAATTGGTATCGGTGATGCTCACGGACTCAGGGATAATGGGCGCAACCATAAATTTGTTCAACCAAATGTGTGGGAATGGATGTCGGACTCTCAATGGACATATTCTTCGTATCACCTTGAGGACAATGTGGTTGTGAAGGAGTGGGGAATGATACGCCCACGGTTTGGATAACTATCATAGTTATTTATGTTTAGGATATGTGTTGAGTCGTATTAGGAAAGTCAATAACTTGTGTTAGGAAAGTGTCAAGTCAATGTTTATCTTGTAGTTGGCTTATGATCCAAGCCATGTCTTTTATTCGGTATATATACCGAATCATTCTTCATTATTCAATCAATCAAAGTTAAAGATAAATAATTCTCTAATCTTCTCTTCTATTTTTTGACGGAGCCAGCACACGCTTGAAGTGGTGCCCTATCCCGATACAACCCCGAACCGGGTCATATCAGAACAATACCTTTTTGCAGGTCAAATGGCTCGAATGGTATCATTAGTAAGAGCTACAGAGGATCTTGGTGCTGATTTAGTTGACAACGGGTCATGAGGCAGAGCAAGAAAGAATATGATGGGAACTCGTGGCCTCCTGGGTATATTATTTGGTAGGCAAAAGAGCTAAATTTTGTTATTTGTGTAGTTTGTTAGTAAAATACAATATTAATGACAACAATAGCCAACTTTATTTGATTTTTGTGGTAACATTGCCTATATAGTAAACTTTAGTCACTGTAAAGATTAACTAGAAAATGTATTATATGTTTTTCCGGTTGTTATTTAGCTTGAAGTTGGTAATGAATCTATAATATGGAATTGCTTTCGCCGTCGATGTTCTATCCGATCTACGATGGTGCATATGATAAGAAGTTTTTTATTTTAATTTATGGTGTGAACTTTTAGTCTTAACAGTTTATGCTACCAAAAATGTTCTTCTATTTGTTAGCTAAATCTAGATTAAGTTTTTTTTTTTTGTTAATGGTTGTAATCTGTTGAACCTTGTATATTGAACTAGATATCTTAGTTAAATTATTGATAAAAATGTTGAAGTTGGATAGTAAAAGATAATAAACATGAGGTATGGTCCTATGAGTTAATTTTGACGTGATAGTTGTCAACATATGTTGGAGTGGGTGAAAGTTTGGAATATGTAAGGGTAACGTGTTTAAAGAGGTTGTTGTTGACTAATGAGTAAGGTAAGGTGAGCCCATGAATTTGAACAAATATCATCTTTGCTATAAAATGAAATAATTTTAATAGTACACCTTGCATAAAAAATGTAGAAAATGTAAAATTTTGTTTTTTTTTTGTTTTATCAAATTATCTATATAGAAAATGTTGAAATCATATAACTATAACTACTTAGTATAATGGATAGTTATAACTTGAAAGAATAACAAATGAAATTAACTTGATCAATTAATGATATGAAACAATGATAATAAAAAGTAAAGTTATGCTTTAAAATTTTCGAGATTCTCATTTTATTCCAGGGTGACCTATATTTTGTGGGAGACTTAAAATTTTTTGAGAGACTTTCACATAAAATTTGACAAGTGTCTCAAGTGGGCCCAATCGCTCAAGTTTTTTAGGTCGCTCATGTACTTGCATAGTACTTGCATGGACACGTGTTACTTTTTGCATAAAGTCGCCTAAGTTTTTTAAGTCGCCCAGGTCGCCTTGGATATTTTGAGAAACATAAAATATTTGAGGCAATTAACTGTACCTTTGAGGCAAATAGAGAATTTTCCGGAAAGAAAAACTACATCATGACATAGTATTAGGTGTTTAAGTGGTACCATGAGCATAGGATCTAGCTTCTTTGGTCATTCTATCTTTTCATTTTCTTATCTAAAATGTTCATATAGAAAAATATATAAAAGGATGTCATTTCTAAATGTAATATCAACTTATATCTTGGGTTTTTGTAATTTAGATTTGTTATTCTCCTCTTTAAATCAATTAGACTCCGTTTCCGTTTCCG
>BQNB010094846.1:0-26018 GCA_026074375.1 Tanacetum coccineum
ATAATGTTTCGCATAGTTTATGTCCTTGTAATGTTTCACATGTTTTATGACCTTGTAATGTTTTGAACGGTTTATGGTGATGTAATGTTTCGCATGGTTTATGAAAATTGGACATAATTTTGTTTTGCACATTTACTTATTTTGCACATTTGTTACATAACCTGTTTCGCACAAATATTACAATACATAAATCGCACACTTTTTACCCAAACGTATTTTGCACACTTGTTACAATTTTGGCAGAATCTTGTTTCACAAAATTACATATTTCGCACGAGTATTACACAACATGTTTCACACAATATAACATAAATCGCACAAGTATTACACTAACATAAATCGCACAATTTAAACATAAATCGCATGATTCATCAGAGACATATTTCGCACAACTCAAAAAATGTATAAAACTCGTAAAAGTCACCTAAAACACACCCTTTTTGATATTTTTTTCTTGATCCTTTTATACAACTAAGTATCTTAGGCCTAGATCTTGCTTAAAAATATAAACTTTAATGTTTTTAAACACAAAAATCTTATGTTTAATGTTGACGCACATGATACCAAAAACGAACCAAAAAACATGATCTAAATGCACACAATATCACGATATCATCCCATGGCGACTAATACCAATTTTAGAATATCAATCACATAACAATCTATGAAATGAAGTATAGAAATCTAAAGAGAGAAAGAGTGGTTGGACACTTTAGAGAGACAAAGGAATATGTAACATGAAATGAACCAACAACCCTTTCCATGGCATGGAAAGGGTATATATATGTCTTTACATGGTCGGCCATGAGCTTGTGTCCCATAGGCTTGGCCCAATTAGCTTAGCTAAGTTCCAAATATTAACTACGAGCTACTTAATGACATTTTGAAAATGACTGAGACTTTTTGTATTTCTAACACGAGTCTAGCTAATGACTCTCTTAAAAATTAAGCGCTTCTCGAGAAGCAACCCATGCTTTAACTCAAGTGTGTAGGAATCCCTCCTCCTCTCTTATATCTTCTTATAAAAACAACCAAAAATATTTTTCTTTTTGTATGTTTTGTTTGTTCAATTTTGCAGGTAATATATCATAAAATAGAAAATTATAGCGTTGGCTCAAAGACAAAGCTCGTAACTATATCATACTATGCCTCAGGAAGTACTATTTTCCCTTAATTTTCTCTATTTTATCTTTATCAGTTCTCACATTGTGGGCAATGTTCAACTAAAGTGTGGAGGAGAGCCAAATAGGAAAAATTAAAATATATCATTTCCCTCCATGTTTGCCCTGCAATCTAGCCACATTTTTAATTGATAATTTTAAAAATTAAAATTAATATATTTTATTCCAAGATAAAAAAATGTATACACTTAGTAAGGCAAATCCTACTCGGATTAAAATCATAACTAGCACAAAAATTTATTTTACTAAACTGTGAGGTAAATTCTAGCCTTTGATGCATATCTTTTGCACATTTTATGAGAGTGTCGATAATTTAGTAGCTTTGAAACTTGTGCTTGATCATCATTTACTAGACCACAGTAAGGTTAATTTATAGGCAATATCATATGAAAAGAGGTGAAATAAATCCCAAAGTATTCTATTATCTGTAGCACTCGCTTTCAGTGCTAAAATTCCCCTAGTATCTCCAGATTTATGTGCTCAATATCTCAGCTTTGTGCCAGCCTTAAGTTATTGTTATTTGGTATTAAAAAAAGTTATAAAAGTTGTTATAAGGCTCTAGCTTAGCACATGAAATCATACTCACCCACATCATTATCATGTTTTACCTTTGAGATTTTGTCTAGGTACTCACGCCGCAACGGGCATGTTTATGTGTTTTGTACAAGCATGTGGTAGCTATCTACATTATGTTTGTGCAATTAGAGTGACTTCACAAATATAAATCCTAAATGAGTGACTTGAGTGAATCTAAAAATAAACACATTTCCTATGTGAGGTGCTTAGTTATATGTCTATGCCTGAAACGTTATAAAACCAGTATACTCTTGTATAAAAAAAAATTCTCCACATCCACGATAATTGAATCTTGTTTTCTCGCTTGAGGGAAAGCAATAGCTAAGTATGGAGGGATTTGATAACGCCTTAATTATACATGTTTTTGGCGGCATTATTTGTATATATTTCATTATTTCTCGTAAACTTGTGTTACTTAATAGCATGAAATATATGCAGGCTCACTTGAAGACATCACGTGCTTAAAATGATCAAGATGCAAGTGTTTATGATCTTTGGAAGACAAGTTAGAAGAAAAGAAATGATAAAAGCCAAAATCGCAAGAATGTGCACCACATAATCTTATGTGTGCGCCGCACTTAACATTGAATTAAATGAAGACAATTAATACCCTCAAGTGCGCTGATTTTCCTAGAATGTGCGCCGCACTTCTCTTCAGCATTAATGATACTTCCACCGACTTAGGCTAAGTACGCCACACATTTTAGAATGTGCGCCGCACTTTTGCTCTCATCTAACCTATAAATAGAGACAAAAATCAAGCCATTTTCATCATCCCTCATCAAATTAATCATTCAACAAACTTACACACACATCAAGTATTCTCTCCTACTTTCCTTGGTGTTGGGCCAAAATCAAGTAAGAAGCCACTCTAAGAAGACGGATTTATAAGTATTAGTACATAAGGGTTTAAATAAAGGTTCAATATTTGTAATCGAGTACTAGTGATTCAGTTCGAATCTCGTATGTGGCTGATAAATATCTCATGGCCTGGGGTGGACTCTGATGGAGATCTGATTCAGTTTATTCGGATATCTCGTTTTAATGATTTCCCAATTATCCCTTTATCTTGTTTTTTTATGAATTTATTTGCACATTGAGATAGGACTCTCCTTCTCTTATATCTCTAATGATAACTCGGTGTTGGGGGGTTGATGTTATATTATAAATAAGTATTTGGTATTATCGTTCTTGTTTATCTTAGGCTTTGTTTCTTGTGTTGGGAATCCTATCGGTGTTATATTGTCTTATCTTGTGTTGATATTGGTTTTTTTCATCAACTTGATAGTATAAAACCATATCGCTATAGGTCCAAGGACCTTGTTGTTTTTCTATATTGTTTTGATAGATTTGTCTATTGGTTCTACGTTTGGTTTAGAATGAGTAGAAAAAAACCCCATCCGCTTACGTTATTTGATAAAGAAAATAGATTTGATATAATAGTAACTTGATTATTTGGTAACACATTTGATTAAGTTAACTAATATAAGTCTTAATTTAAAACAAGTTGATTTGTGAAAACGTTTGTTGAAAACTAGAAGGGGGGTTTTTTTTTTGAATTTTTTTTTGGTTGAATTTGAATTATTGAGATGGGTTTTTTGATGATTTGTGAATAGTTTTTCTTGTACTTTTTCCAAAAATTTTGTTATGATCTGTATGTGGAAGTTTTGCCATTTGTTTTAGTTTTTGCCACACTAAATAACAAGATTACAAGTATTTATTAGTTACGTTTTGGCTTCATAGGGGGACCACCTTCCTTTGCACCTATCTCCACCGCCCAGTAGTCAGAGTCACCCCCCCTACTTGTGAGTTTCGTTGTTAAGCGACTAGTACAATCTCATTAATCTGTGGAAAAGAGATAAAAGAAAGATGAAAGAAGAGATAAAGCCTCATAATGTTTGGCTTACACACTTTTTTAAATGTTACATTGCTTGGCGATACCAGATTCTTCAAATTGGGTGATTGATTAATTATGTAGATAGTATAAGAATTAATCTAATTAAAATCTAAACTTGATTTTCTATGGTTTGTTTAATGTGAACACTACTATAAATACTAAATGATTTTATTGTACAAGATTTAGCCCTATTGTGAACTGGACGATGATTGCTCCATGTAAGATGCGAAACAAATGAATGATTATTAGAAACTTTGATCGTCTTTCTCAAAATGGGGGTTTGTTAGGCGTGTTCTGGAAATTATTTTATTCTTTGTAATGATCTCGTTTGTGCCCAGTTGTTGAGATCCGTTTACCTACTAGATGCTAAAAGTTACTATTTATTGGTTAGTTGTGTGTGGGGCTTGTGTTTGGTGTGATGGTGGTGTCTTGTTGTAATTGGTATTATACGATCTTGTTAATCTTAGGCTTGTGTTGAAATCCTATCGGTGTCTTATCTTGTTAACTTGGTTCATCAACTTTGATTGTAAACACATATCGGTATAGGTCCAAAGACCTGTTGTTTTCTATATTGTTTTAAAGATTTGTCTATTGTCTTTATCGTTTGGTTAGAAAAATCCGCTTACGTTATTTGATAAAGAAAATAGATTTGATATAATAGTAACTTGATTATTTGGTAACACATTTGATTAAGTTAACTAATATAAGTCTTAATTTAAAACAAGTTGATTTGTGAAAACGTTTGTTGAAAACTAGAAGGGGGGTTGAATAGTTTTCTTGTACTTTTCAAACTTTTGTTATGATCTTATGTGAAGTTTGCACAATAACCAAGATACAAGTGTTTATAGTAGTTTGGCTACAAGGACACCTTCCTTGCCCTACTCCACGCCCCGAGTCACCTACTTGAGAGTTCGTAAGCACTAGTCACCAATCTCCTTAATCTGGAAGAGAAGCCTCATAATGTTGCTTACACCTTTTAACAGTACAAAGCTAGATACCAGATTCTTCACATGGTAGAATTAAACTAATAACACTACACTTGATTTACAATGATGATGAACACAACTACAACTACTAAATGATGTACAAGATTTAGCAATGTGAACTTGACGATGCTATGAAGATGCAAAACAAGATTCTTAGAACTTGATCGTCTCAAAAGGGGTGTTTGGCAATTTCTTCTTTGAAGAGAGTTACCTACAAAATGCTAAAAGAAACTATAAAAGAATAGAGAGAATGATTAGTAGATTAGAAGATTTAAAACTAGAAAGGGGTGAAGAAAAACATGAGAAATGTCTTGGTATTTATAGCCAAAAATTCTACTGTAGCCCGGTTCTGTTGCAGAACAGTACCGGCTAGTATATACCAACAGAACCGGCGCATAGTAACACAATCCGAATTTTAATTTGCAAAATCTTGAGAGATCATGTGTAAGCTTGTAAGATTGCCCGATACGCTGCAAATGATGATGTTATACATGATGTAAATAATGGTTTGCATATTTTATTTGTAATACAAAGTAATGCCAAAAATGGAAAAGTAACAACTTTAGTATTTTACTTTCATATAGATTTTTCTACTTGTTATCAATAAAACATGAAAAGATCGTAAAATAAAATAAACGTTTTTATCGGTTTATTTGTATTAACAATCTCCCCCTTTTTGTTGATGACAAAACTAAAATCTAATGGAAGTAAATTAGTTAAAATGAATTTGTTTTGAGTATTTGGATTAAGTTTTAGATTTCACTTTTGTTTTTTCCTTATGTTTGATTTACTTCCCTTCTCCCCCTTTTTATCAAAACAAAAAGATGCAAAGGACACGGAGAGGTATCCAGTGAGTTGGGAATGATATGCGTAAGTATGGAAAGCTCCCCCTTGATGGGTGCTTAATATGCCAAATATGCTGCAAAAGTATGTTAGATATAAAGAGATGTGCCCCCTTGCTTTAGGAGTACCTACAAAAGAAAAGTTAGAAGCCGAAAATCTAAAAATGGATACTGTAGAACCGGTGTCTGTGATTCTGTTCCTTGAATAGAACCGGCTTTGGATGCCGATGGAACCGGCAGTCCTACGAGTAAATTTCTTTTTTTGTTAAGCATAAATATATAATTTCTTTTGAGTAAAATGATAATCATCAACATACAATTCCCCGGGAGCACAATAAGACAAGAATTGAAACATTGATTAATTCCGAATTACAACATTCATAGCAATAAGAAAACAAGAGATTCTTAATGAAATATGATTTATTCTTATTTCTAATATCCTAGTCTAGTAATTATGAGCAAGAACATTAATACAGTCTAGGATGTGATTGAGAATGAGACGCATCTCATCCCAAAGATTGTCGACAACCACTTGGGTACGTTGGCAATGTTCATAAAACATTTCATGGGTTAGCAAAGGGAAAGGGTTTTTTAGTCCTAATGGCGGAAGTAGCGAGGAGTTTGAAGGAGGATTTGGGGGGAAAGTTAGAAGTTGAGGTGGTAATGGTAGAAGAGGAGGTTCCATAGTTGGAATCAGTGGAAGTGGAGGTTCCATAGCCGGAATAGGTAGAGGTTCATTGGCCAAACGCTCAATGGAATCAAATGATTGCCTAGGTGGTGGGGGGTTTGTTGTTGTAGGTGGAGGGTCTTCTAGTGTGTCAAAGATTGTTTGAGGAGAGGTAGGAGGAGTAGAAAACAAAATTTCGGTGGGATCTAAGTTTATGGCTAGTGGTGAGGAGTGTTTGGATAGTTGGGTCGGAGCCGGTGGAGGAGAGGTCAAGGGTGGTGGTGTTGTCTTTAGAGTAATTAGGATTTTGCTTGGTGAGATTCCCGGAGATATTATGGGGGAAAGCGATGGTGAGTCATTTAGAGTTGATAGATGAGCCGATTGGTAATCGGTGGGTGGCGAGAGAGGATGATAAGGAGGGGACATCGGTCGAGGGTTGGAGAAACAACACGGATGAACACTAATCAAAGTGGTGCGCTTAAGGTTAAGCTTCTTTTCTTTAGGAATTTTTTATTTTCTTTTGAATTTGTTAAGATAACTAGTGTTTGGATTAAACCTTTTATAGAGGCAATTTTAGAGTTTAATGCATTGCTTGATATTTTAGAGAAGATCTAATCATTGGATTTTCCTAGAGTCAACTTCTAAACCCCTAGAATTGATAGGCTTGATTTGGAGAGAATTTGTTATGGTAGAAGTTTGAAATTCGTATTTAAATAACTGCAGTACAGTGTCGCTGATTCTGCCAATTTTGCCGATTCTGTTGCAGAAAAAGAACCGGCTTTAAAAAAACATAATCATGGATTGTCATTGATGTAATCTTTCTAAACCCCTTGATTGGATTTAAGGCTTCTTGTGTTTGGTGTGTAGTGAATTTGTTATTGGGTTTTGAATTTTTTGTATGTTTGATAATTGAATTTGAGTTATTTATTTAAACTTTGAGGAACAAGTGTCTCGCTTTGATTTCTGCCAATTTTTGACGTTTCTGTTTTTTGCCAGAAAAAGAAATAGAAACGGCCCTTTCTTTTTTTAAAAACTCCTTTAAAAAAACAAGAGGGACACCGGGGCGAGGGCTCGCCTCCTTTTTGCAAAAACCATTGCAAAAAATTAATTCTATGATTTTGATTTGTGCGTACATGATATGATTTTGCTTTGTTTTGTAGTTTGTACAAGTTGGTAGTGAGGTTAACAGTCGGTTCTTTCTTCTTTGCGGTTTTCTTGCCAATTCGATTGCAGGGAAAAAAAAAAAAGAAAAAAAGGAAACCGGCTAATAAAAAAACAAGGGAGATACGGCAGCCGACGCCTCCATGCCAGCCGCCAACTTCCTACCACACCCGCCCTCTCCCCTCCCCTATATCCTTAAATATTTTCTCTTGATGTCTATAGGATGGTGTGTTTTCTTTTGTCGGTTTAGTTGTGGTGTTACTCTGACAAAAAATACTGAAAAAATAAATACGAATTTATATTTTTGAGATAAAACTATATTGTATCCACCCTTATTTGTTTTTTTGTTGTCTTGTCAAAGTTATAATTTGAACGTGTTTTTTTTGTTTGTATTGAAACGTACAATAAAGATATTTTGTCCCTCTGTGTCTTCTTTATAGGAGTTTTTCATGTTGAAGTCAAGAAGAGAGATAGAGACAAATGCAATGCAAAATGAGGGGGGGAGGGGGGGGGGGTGGAGGAAGGGGGGGGGGGAAAAACATTTTTATTTGTATTAAACCAATTTTGATTTGTAAGGTATAATGCGTTTTTTCGTTCTCGGTTTTTTTTTTTTTTTGTTTTTTTTTTGTTATTGAATGGTTTAAAAAAAAAGTACATATAATGTTAGAGGTGCGGTTATCTTGACAAAAAAAATGAAAAATAGATATATTTGAGATAACCTAAAGTCTCCTTATTTTGATGTAGCTATAATTGAACGTGTTTGAAATGAAATATTGACCATGTGTTTCTTTATAGACGTTCAAGAGACAAATGCAAATGAGAAAACATTTTTATTTGTATTAAACAATTTTGATTTGTAAGAATGCGTTTCGGTTTTATTTGATGAATGGTAAAAAATAAGTACATATAGTAGTGTATATATAATGCATACATATAGTATATGGAAAAATTCCCCGAACTCCTTTTTTTGTTTAAAATAGACAGTTAGAGAGAAGAAAGTTAATAGAGATCTTACCATTAGGCATTAGGTTCCATGAGGCCGAGTCCTGATCTAAGTAGGTTGAAGGATTCATGTTTGAGGGGTTTGGTTAGGATATCGGCTATGTTATCTTCTTAAGAGACCTTTTCGATGGAGATATTTCCCTTTTGAACATTGTCACGAAGGAAATGGTATCGGATTTCTATATGTTTGGTGCGAGAGTGTAGGACGGGATTTTTACATAGGTCAATTGCACTTTTATTGTCACAAAGGATGTGTATATCATCTAGGTTTATGTCATAGTCTCTAAGAGCCTGTTTCATCCATAAGGCTTGTTGGCAAGCTTTTCTGGCGGAAACATATTTGGCTTCAGTGGTTGAGATGGCTAGGGCATTTTTTCTTAGAGAACCACGATGTGAGGCAACATCCCATAAATGTACACACACCGCTTGTGCTTTTGCAATCGAAATAGTCTCCCGCATGGTCAGAGTCGGCATAGACAATGGTTTCTACTCCCATTCCCTTGGGATACCACAATCCTAGTTGTGAGGTACCTTTAATATATCTAATAATTCTTTTTACGGCTTCAAGGTGGGAAGTCTTTAGAGCTTCTTGAAAACGAGCACATAGACACACACTAAACATGGTGTTCGATCGACTAGCCGTTAGATAGAGAAGGCTACCAATCATGTCACGATATTTAGTGTCGTCAAAGGGTTCACATTCTTCATCTCGAGTGAGTTTGGTTTCGGACGACATAGGAGTTTTGATGGGTTTAGAGTTTTCGAGACTGAATTTTTTGAGCATTTCTTTAATATATTTTGATTGGTTAAAAAAGATTCCATTATCTAGTTGTTTGATTTGTAGACCAAGGAAAAAAATTAATTCACCCATCATGCACATTTCAAACTCATCGTGCATGATTTTTGAAAAATCATTGCAAAGCTCTTGACAAGTTGAGCCGAAAATGATGTCGTCCACATAGATTTGGACAATGATGATATGTGAATTTCTTTTCTTAGTAAATAGAGTGTTATCTACTAATCCCATGGTGTACTTGTAGTTGATGAGAAAGGCTTTAAGTCTATCGTACCAAGATTTGGGTGCTTGTTTAAGATAGTAAAGTACCTTTTTGAGTTTAAAGACATGGTTAGGTTTTTCAAAACCAATTAATCTGGGGGGTTGAGCGACATAAACTTCTTCATTTATAAAACCGTTAAGGAAAGCACTTTTGACATCCATTTGAAAAAGCTTAAAGTCATTTGCACAAGCATAAGCAAGAATGATTCTTATAGATTCTACTCTTGCTACGGGAGCATAGGTTTCATCGAAATCTATTCCTTCTTGTTGGTTGTATCCTTGTGCCACAAGTCTAGCTTTATTTCTAGATACAACACCATTTTCATCTAATTTATTTTTAAAGACCCATTTAGTACCTATTATGGTTTGGTTTTTGGGAGGAGGGACAAGACTCTAAACATCGTTTGTTTTAAATTGATTAAGTTCTTCTTGCATAGCCATAGTCCTACTTTCGTCTTGTATGGCTTCTTGAACATTTTTGGGTTCTATGGATGACACGAAGCAAAAGAAGTTACATTGGTTTTGAACTTGAGACCTTAAGGTCCTTTCATTTAGATTACCTATGAAGGTTTCTAGGGGATGATCTTTAGATTCTTTGATGTTTATGATTTCTTTGTTAAATGGTTCATTTTCCTTGATTTCTAAGTCTTTTTCTTTGTTTTCAATAATTTCACATTCAAGTATATCATCATCTTCTAAAGGTGGTGACTTAGGAGGAGGACTTTCATCGAATTTTACATTAACAGATTCTTCGACTTTTATGGTTTCCTTGTTTAGAATGATGTAAGCTTTACTATTAGGCGAATATCCGAGGAATATACCTTCGGTGGACTTAGGGTCGAATTTTGTGAGATAATCTTTAGTGTTAAGGATAAAACATTTGCAACCAAATACTTTGAAGTATTCTAAGGAGGGCTTTTTACCTTTAAAAAGCTCATAAGGAGTTTTTTAAAGAAAGGTCTAATAAGAATCCAATTTAAGATATAAGTGGAGGTGTCGATGGCATTACACCAAAATTATTGAGAAATTGATTGTTCATTAAGCATTGTTCTACTCATTTCTTGTAAGGTCTGATTTTTACGTTCTACTACCCCATTTGATTGTGGAGTACGTGGAGCCGAAAAGTTATAAGTGATACCATTAGCATCACAAAAAGCTCCAAATTGTACTTCGTTATCAAATTCCCGACCATGATCCGTACGAATTGATATAATGGGGCAACCCTTTTAAACTTGAATCTTTTTACTTAAGATTTCAAAATGGTCAAAAACTTCATTTTTGTGTTTTAAAAATCTTATCCATGTATATTGGTATGTGCTTAAATACACATACCTTTTACCTAATAAAATGAGCTTAAATGACCAATAATACATGAAAAATACATTGTATATGTGTGTTTTATGAATTATGTTGTGCAGGTATTGGATATATCAAAAAGGACAAAAACAAAGCAAAACGGACAAAACTAAGCACGAGATTGGAAGAGTGCAAGAAATAGAAGCCGGAGGCATATTTATCCTTAATGGGCCAACCCGTACCTATTTTATTGGGTCGGGTCAGCCCATTAAGAATAATACTTATAAAACCTAAGCCTTAAATAAACTTATAAGTCTAAGCCCATTATATTTAGTCAAAGCCCAAATACCAAACCCAATCCCTGGTCAATCCACCTTATAACTCCAAGTCAACGTTAGTGTTGATCTTCTTTTCCCTCTCATTTTTTTTCACAGAGAAACACACGTTCAGGGTAAATCCTCGTTTCACCCATACGTTCTCTTCCTTCTAGAAGAAAATACCTGACACGTCTGACTCTACTTAGCCACGCTGGCAATCCCCAAGGCCATGATTGGTTGAGATACGTGTAAGTGATCCAAGGGTGTAAAAGGACTGATTTGAGTCGGTTAACAATGAAGGGCAAAGATTAAAGATTAAAGGACGCTCCTCCTCACGAGAAGTTTCATTCCATAGCTATAAATAGCATAAGAATCACACAGATAAAGATATCTAGAGTAAGAGTAGTATAGTTTAGTTTAGGTGTAGTGTAATTCTGCTTATTGTATGCTTATTTTTCTTGTATTCAAGCTTTGTACCCTTTTAATGAATTAATAAAAGTAATTTTACCTTACATTGTTTTGTCCCATTGTTTACTCATTCAAAATCTAATAAGCTGTTCTAAAAGCTATTATAAGCTGTTTTTATCTCAAACTAGTGTTTACTAGCTGTTTAAGTTTTACTTCAAAATTATTTAAGCATTATGGATATGAGCTTTTGGATAATAAGCCAAAAAGGGACGGGCTTATTGGACTTTTACTAGCTTATTTTCATAAGCTAGAGCTTGTAGATGAGCTCTAAGAGCATTTTCAGTCCTTGTTTAAGCAAAGGACACAAGTAAGTTTCATTTTCCTATTTCATTTAATTTCTAATATTTTGCTTATTTATGCTTATTAATGCCTGCTTATGCTTATTTTGTGTTATCTTAGCTTATATTGTCTCAAAATTTCAAGTGTTCATCATTAAGATTAGTTTTCATTAAGTTTTATATCAAGCTGCTTATTCAGGATAAAACTGCTTATCCTTGTTGCTTATTAGTTTAGTGCTTATTTTCCTAAGAGTTAAGCTTATTTGTCATTTAATATCATGTTTGATTATCTGTCTTTAATAATACATGGTCTTTAAAGTTTTAATTCAGCTTAAAATTGGTTTCTAAGGATTTAAAGGGGTGTTTGGCACAAGTAGTTTTAACGTAGTTAAGACTGCTTGTGTAGCTTTTGGGTTTCAAAACAGACTTAATAAGTTCTCATTGAGTCTTATAAGTAGTTTTACAAGCTTAAAGCTAGTTTAGTCAAGTTTTGTAGTTTGGTTTTTCAAATTCTAAATCTGCTAGTTTAATTAGGTTTTCAAACTGCTTATTTGTAGTTTGTTTAATTAGTTCATTTAAATGTTTAGTTTTTGTGTTCCAAATGGTTTCCAAAAAGCTTCATAGACCATCTATTTTGAGTCCTTTCCTTTTGAAACTTTCTCTTTAAATTTTTAGCTTAAAACAGTTAGTTGGTATTGTCTTAAAAGTCTGGATTTTGCAGTTTTTTAGAGGATAGATTTTAGTTTATACTTAATTTTGAGTAATCCTGGCTTATTATAGTTTGTTCTCAATCTGTTTCAAGTTTTTGGTTTGTCAAAAGGAGTTTTTGAGTCTGAAAGTTAAGCTTTAATCTGTCATTTCATTTCAAAAAGCCAAAAACCAAAGTAGTGTATCTGTCATTTTAATTTTCCTTTTTCTAGCTTATTTCTTTAATAAGTTTGCTTTAATCTCACTTATTTGTGTTATTAGCTTATATGATTTAATCTGTTTTTAGTTTACAGCTTATTTCAAGTGCTTAATGGTCTTAAAATTTAGCTTAAAAAGAGTGGTCAAGTCCTTTCTTTTAGCTTTTTCTCAGCTTATTTTTAAGTTTCAATAAAAAGTCTCTTAATTAAACTTGCTTATTTTTACTTGTTTTTTAGCCTTTTCAAATAAAAAATTAAAAAAATGTTTTCAAAAAGGGGAAGCCACAGGGTTCGAACCTGTGACCTCCCCCTTAGCACACACACGCCTCAACACCACACACACTTAACCATTGCGCCCTTGGGTCTTTTCTGTTAGACCTTTGGGTGCTTTAATACTTACGGTGGTTTGGCAGTTTAAGCTTATAAGCTTATAATCTTATTTTAACATCTTATCCGTCTAGCTTATTTCAAGTTCTTATTTTTCATATATTAGTGATAGTTAAAAGTACTTTTCCTGAATTTTTTAGTTTTTCATAAACTAGTTTAGTATTTTTAATATTTTATTTAGATTAAAACTGTTTTTAATTCGTAAAAAAATAATTAAAAGTCAAAAAAATATAATTCTTTTTTCTAAAATTATTTTTAATCATTTAGGACCTTTAAAAATTAAATTTGGATTTGTAGGGTTAAAATTTGATTTACTTGCTTAAATGTCGCGTTTTTAATTTCCCGTTAACGTTTTCGTGCTTTATTTTTAAAATGCTTTAATTGTTTACTTGTTTTTACTTGCTTTTACGTGTTTTTACGTTTTTATTATTAGAAATAAAATCCAATTCAAATCTTTGAAATTATTCAAACACGCGATCACGAACTTAGCCTCGATTTTCAATTCGCACATCGTTAGGATACGACTCGGGAAGGTTTTGAATTTTGCTTTGGTCAAAAGTAATCTTCTAGAATCCTCACGAAATACTTATAAATAAAAGAAACATCAAAAAATATAATTTCTTTTTCAAAAATTATTTTAATACATTTAGGTTTTATAAATTTGCATTGTGAGTTTTTAAAGTTTTAATTTGTCAATTTAAGTTAATTAGTTAGTTTATTTTAGTTATTAATAAGTTTTTATTTGCTTTTAAATGTTTTTGATTTTTAAGTTGCCTTAATTTCTTAGATTAGCATGCTTTTATGTGCTTTCCCTTTGTATTTTTAGATTTAGAAACCAAAACCAAAACTTTAATGATATTCAAGCTCGATTTGCGACATTAACGTGAATTTTCATTCACCTCTCACCAAGGAGAACGATACCCGTGTGGATTACTTATTATTCTTTCCTAAGAATGATTTGTATGATACTTTGCTTATGTATATGTATTTAATGTTTATATATTATATAGAGGAGTTTTTGAACGAACATCAAAATGGCGCCGTTGCCGGGGAGAGGTGTAGCGATTTTTGCGGGATTGTTTTTATTCGAGCCTTGGAGATCCTTTCCCCATGAAAGTTTTCGTTTTATTTTATATAAAAATACAAAAATATTTTTTCTATTCTTATTTTCTTTTATTTTAATTTTAAAAATAACCGTTTGCTAATTGTCGTTTCGGTTCATCTTTAGTTAACAAACTATAAGAGATGTATAAGGTGGGTCGATCCTACGAACTTCGACCCGAAAGGAGAAGATTTTTAAAACGTTTCGGTTACCAAAAATATTTTCCTTTCTTATTTTTTATTATTTCTTTTCCTTATGTATTATATGAAAAATCCATAAATATTCTTTTTTATCCTCTTATTCATTTAATTCTTATTCTCTTTACCTTCTTATCCGATAATTCTTCAACATGTCTTGGTTTTCAAGATGCTCGTGGTGTGGAGGTCCGTTTAACGGTGGAAATTGTCGGCGTTGTACCAATGTGAGTTTCGGAGACGAGTTTGTCCGTAACCCCGATCCCATTTCAAATGATGAAACACCCGATTTTTCCTACCCACCTCCACAACCCCAAACATCTTCGCTCGACCAATTTCATTGATTTCATTGTAAAGATCCGTTAAAAGATGGTATACGTTGTCAACGGTGTACTTGCAAGTGGTATGGATATGCTCTTAGAGAAGGATCTTGTTGGATTTGCCCTTCAAGAGATGAAAATTCATCCATTAATGCTCCTAACTCTTTCAATGATCTTCCAAACGTTTTCACTCACCCTCCACAACCCCAGTACGAGACATACTCTTGTGAGTTATGTGGAAATGATTCTCACCATGGTTATGATTGTCCACCACGGTTCTCGCTTGTCTATGAGCAGGAACCGAGCTACAATCAAAACTTTAGTGATAATTATTATCCACAAAATTCACCGAGTTTTACACAACAATATCTTTGCTGTGAAAACTGTGAGGGTCCTCATGAAAGTTTTCAGTGTCAACCAATGAATCAAAACTACTTTGAGCTTAATCCTAGATATTCTGGTTTTGACCAACCCCCACAGTATTCCATAAATCATCAAGAAGACCTTAATCAGCAGGGGATGACTGATGTGCACGATAGATGGGATAAAATGATTGAGTCTAGGAATAAACTTATACAATTCCTTGGTGAAATGATACGAGAGCAGGCGGCTAATATTTGTAATCATACTACTGAGCCTTCGCGACGTTTCAATTCTTTTTATGATGACGATGATTACGAGGAGAGTACTATTCCTTTGAATGAAATTGTTTCTCAAATACCTCCGTCTATTGTAATCACACCCGTTTTACCAACTTTGGAGCCCGAGGACTCTATCATCATGAGGAATGAGGAATTTAGCACTATTCCTGAAAAGGAAACGGACGAATTCATAAAGTCTAGTGTTGAGAACCTTGTTTCAATCCCAAGTGAGTCCGAGGATACATCCGGGAGTGATAGTGATTGTGATTTACCTTCGTGTAATGATTTCTCTCCCATTAACATTCCTGAGGGAAAATCCGTGACTTTCTCTAACCCTCTCTTCGATTCAAATGATGATTTTACCTTTAGTGATGACGAGTCACTATCCGATAATGAGAGTCCGAAAGATAATGTTAAAATTTACTCGAACCCTCTTTTCGAATTCGATGACGAATACATCCCTAGTGACGTAAATCCTCTTTTTGATGAGGTGTTAGAGGATATCGAGAGTAAGGACTCTTATGTTTCTAACCTTGATGAGTCGACTTTGTTAGTCACACCTCTTTCCGATACTAATGAGGATGAATGTTTCGACCCAAGTGGCGACGTTGATGAGATTGAGTTTCTACTTCACCGTGATCCGTCTACTCCTAAGATAAGCGTTGCTTCCATTCTCGAGGGGTTCACCGATGAACCACCTCTCAAAGAGAATGATGATTTATTTGATTTGGAATCTAAAGAAAATAAATGGAAGAAGATTTTGTACGATGCTCCAATTAATAATTTGAAGAGTATGGTCAAAGTTTTCGACCCCGGCATATATGAGAAAATTTTTTCTCCAACATATGTGAGCTTACCCTTTGAGGATCGCCATTATCTTTCCTTCACATATTTTATCCAAATTTTTCTTCATTATTTCACCTATCCAGTGGATTCTTCTCTTCCTCTCTCCTCCGGGAGTGAGGATATCATTTTTGACCCCGGAATGTTTGCTTTAAGTTTTTATTCCTTAGAGCCAGTGGCATATGCAAGTCCGATGGAAGTTTGCTCTTCCACGTGTTTCGTCCCTAATATCACGATGATATGGGGAGAGTCAAGCTAGAGACTCGCAAAAAAATAAGCGCTTCGTGGGTGGCAACCCATGCTTATCCTTAGTAGTAGTATATTAGTATAATATTGATTAATAAGTGTGATGTGAGGAGGCTCTCCTTTTCCTTTCTCGTATTTCGTGGTTTGTGTTTTATGTCTAGGATTGCCCGGATTATGAAGACTCTCATGCTCATGGTTTTGTCCATCGTTCACTCGATCTTCAATCCTTCACATACTTATATATGGGAATCCGATATCCTAGATCTTATTGATTAACGTTTATCTATTAAGCATAATTAATAAACGGCTTTAGATTCGCGTAGAGACCCCTTAATATTTGGATTATGCCTTGAAATTAGTATGGGGTGACAGTCTCACATTGATGACAATGTGTAGTTCTAGTATGGGGGGATCTTTTGATTTAATCTTACTTGCATTTGCCATGTCTTCAGGTAACCTCATTTTTGCCAACAAAAATGTGATTTTATGCCAAAATTTAATTTTTTTTAAAAATAGAATAAGTGTTTTGACACATAGTTTTGTCTTTTTGAGAGTAAATTTTGACTTGATCGAGCATGTTGCGCTCTAGCTTGCCCCTTAACTTATATAAATTTAAGCTTTTGCAAGTATTTTATACAAGAAGCTTTAAAACGTGAATTCTAGCTTGAAAAAGCCAAGAGTTTGCAAGTTTCTATGATAGTCTTTAAATATGCAAAGCTTGTTTTATTAGACTAAGCATTCGCGGATCTTTTTATTAAAGATTTTAAATTTGCGAAGAACGAAAAATGATAGAGTTGAAAAATGATAGAGTTCTATCTAAGGTTAAAATGCTAAACAATGAGGTAGTTAGGAACTCTATTAAGAGCTCATAGAGGTTAATTGTGGCTTTTGCTCCCATCAGCTTAATAAACGTTATATAATTGTTGAATAAATAAAGTTTCTTTGGTTTTTTTTGCGATTCTTAGTTTAAATCACTTCGAATGATTCCTTTGGGTGAATAGTAAGGTCCACATCGAGGTTTTGTCAGTGTTGTGGGGAAATAGGCTACCGATTCTTGATGGCTCGCTACCGTTGTCTAGGTAGTTAAAAGACCACATGACTTGAAATTTGGCTATAATAACAATAATAATATAATAAACCGAAATAAGACTTCTGGATCATGGTAGGCTCGTATACCGATGTGACCGTCATTTAAAGGGTGGAGGTAATAATAATAATAATAAAAACTGTGGGCTGATAAAAGTTTACTGTCTCTGGTCGGTTCGCTGCCGATGTGGCAGTCTTCTAAATAAGGCACATAGAATAAAAATCAGAGACTTGAATTAAAAAGAATGTTGCATCTGGTCGGCTAATTCGCTGCCGATGTAGGCAAGCCTTCAAAAAGTCGAGAATATACCGAGGATCTAAAAAAGACTCCTAGGACCATGGTCGACTTGCACTACCGATGTGTCAGTTTTTTAAAGATCGAAGGTTTAATAATGTTGCAATAATAATAAGAATAAAGCCAAATTTCGACTCTGGTGTTATCTAAATAAAGCCTCCGTTTCAGAACGTCGTAGTTGATGTTGTTTCAAATGAATAAAAAATGAAAACCCTGATAACCCTTAAATCATGCGAAATTAGAACCTTAATGTGGACCTTATTCTCACCATATCGTCTCTTTAGGAAATGATTTCAAACTAATTGTAGTTTAAACCGGGTTTACTTTATGTGAATAAGGTTTTAATTTATTTGTCACTAATAGTAAGAATAAAATCCTTAGAGGACTTAGGAATAAGGGAGCGGAAAGTAGCTATGCATACACAATTAGCATTTATGAGTAGTGTTAGCATCTTAACTTATATTTAACAATGATTTCGTTTTTAAGCTTGGTTTGGGGCGGGTGAAAAATCGAGGACGATGAATTTATCCTTTTAGTGTTTCTTGTTTCGTGATCCTTAATGTTATGATATGTATGAATGATGATAAATGCATAAAAATGTTAAAACGGAGGAACTTTTCAAAACTAGTGATTTCTTAATCCTCTTAGATGAACACTTAGCTACTTTTCAAAGTAATTAGTCTAAGGGGGTTGAAATTTTTGGTTTTCTAAGTTTGTATTTACGACATTGTGTGAAGACACGGCAATAGCTTAGTATGGGGGATTTTTGATATGTGTTTAATCACATATCATTTTTCCATATTGAAATGAGCTTAAAAGACCAAAAATATATGAAAAATGCATTGTATATGTGTGTTTTGTGATTTATGTCTTGCAGGTAACAGATATATCAAATATGGACAAAAACGACCAAAAAAAGGACAAAATCCGAGCACGAGATTGGAAGAGTGCAAATAATCGAAGCCGAAAGCATATTTTATCTCTAATGGGCCAACCCGTACCCATTTTATTGGGTCGGGTCAGCCCATTAAGATTTACACCTTATAAATATATAAGCCTAAACCTAAGTCTAAAATACAAAGTCTAAATCCATTTCCTAAAAGCCTTTTATCAAAACCCGGCCCAAGTAAGAAATTTAAAAGCCTAAGTCAAAATAGGTCAAAGTCCAAGTGGTCAAAAGATATAAACGGGTATTTTCACTGTTTATCCTTTTCCCCCTTTCCCTCCCATTTTCACCCACAACGAACCAGGGTAAAATCACCCCATTCATCCAAACGAATCCTTCTAGAATCTAACACCTCTGACACGTCTGACAATGCTTGACACCCTGGCAATCCTAAGCGAATTGATTGGTGGAGAGGACGTGGCTGAATGATCAAGGGCTCAAATTGGATTGATTGAGATCAAGGGCTTGGATTAATGATTGAAGACGCTCCTGAAGGCCTAGAATCTTCCTCACATCACTATAAATAGAGGGGTGATCACACGGTGAAAGATATCTAGAATAGGAGTAAGAGTAGTGTAGATTTACTGCTTATTTTATGTTTTTCTGTCTTTTTAATATTGTAATTTCATTTTAAAGCAATGTAATCTTTCAAAGTTTAATGAAATTTCAGTTTTCTTAAAATCTGTTTTACATTCAGTTTTACTTTCATGAATTAAACTTCATATTATGTTTGGATATTAAGTTCTTTTACTTATAAAGCTGTTGTTTATCAAGTCATTTCACTAAATCAGACCTTAAATACTCATTTACCTTTGTCTATTGTGGATTGCTTAATGTGGGATGATAAGCCAAAAAGGGAAGGGCTTATTGGACTTTACCAGCTTGTTTTCAACAAGCTGGAGCTTGTAGATTAAGCTTTTAAAAGCAAATATTGTCCTTGTTTAAGCAAAGGACCGGGTATGTTTTCATTTTCATGTTTTTTACCTTAAAATCTGTTTTGCTTATTAAACTGCTTATTCACTTGCTTATTTCTGATTATTGCTTATTTAGTCTTATTAGATCTTTTTGATGCTTATTAGTTATAGTTTTCAGCTTATGAGTCATTTGAATGGTGTTTTCACATAAACTGCCTTATAAATTGTCTCAAAACTGCTTATTCTAGTTTGCTTATTTCCTGTGCTTATTTCTGTGTTTTTGATGCTTAATTGTCCTTATTTCAGCTTATGCTTAATTTGTTTTCACTTTTTGAATCATTTTACAACTTGTTTTAGCTTAAAAATGCTTAATCTGATTTTTAAAGGGGTGTTTGGCACAAGCAGTCTTAACAATAGTTAAGACTGCTAGGGTCATTTTTGGTAATTAAGTTGGTTTTAATAAGCTCAATTTAAGTCTTTATGATAGTTTTCAGAAGCTTAGGTATAGTTTTGTTAAGTTGTTAGGTAGTTTGTTCAAAATCCTAAGTATGCTAGCTTAAATGATGTGCCAATCTGCTTATTGGTGGTTTTTATAAAATGAGTGCTTAAGGTGTTGTTTTTGTGGTTAACTTGAGTTACTTTTGCATCAAGTATAATCTATTTTGAAGTCTTAAGTCTCTGGTAAAGCCTTTTTGTACTTTTGAGCTAAGACAGTCAAGTAGGATTTAGCTTTAAGGTCCCATATTGCAGATTCAGTTATGCTTAGAATCTAGTTAAAATTTGTTTAATTTTGATTGAATTAAGCTTATTAAGGTATGTTTTCAATCTGTTTTTAGCTTTTCAGTTAGTTAGATTAGTTATTGAGTCTTAAATTTAAGCTTAAAAGTGTCACTTTTCTTCAAAAAACCAAAAACCAAAAGTAATAAAGCTGTCATTTTCTCTTTGCTTTTCTAGCTTATTTCTTAGGCTTATTTGCTTATTTCCAGCTTATTCTTGTTATTTGGGACTCAATATTAATCTGTTTTCACTATTTAGCTTTTTCTTAGTACTTATTTGTTCTTAATCTTGGTTTAAAACTTAGTCATAAGTCTTATAAAAGTCTTTTTCAGTCTGCTGTCTTAGTGGCATTTAGAAGCTTTTCAGCTTATTCTTTTGCTATTAGTATCTAAATTAGCTTTATTAGGTTTAGGTTAGTATTTGTTTAAGCTTATTTCATTTTACCTTTAGCTTATTTAGTCTTAAAAAGCCAAACAGTTTAAGATATAATAAGCAAATTTGTCACCTTTTTAGATTTTTCCAGGCTTATTTTTAAGTTTTGTGAAAAAAGTCTATTTATTAAATGTGCTTATTTTTGCTTATAGATTAGCTTTTTTAAAAAGAAAATAAAAAAATATTTTACCAAAAAGGTAGGTCACAGGACTCGAACCTGTGACCTCCTTCACACAACACCAATTCCTTAACCAGTAGCGCCCTTGGGACTTTTCTGTTATAACTCCTTTTCCATTCCTCCTATGCACGTTTTTTTAGTTTGCTTATTAATGCTTATTTGCTTTTTATCTGCTTATTCTTTCGGCCAAATTTTTAGTTTTCATTTTTTATAGATTTTAAATAAGTCAAAGTATTTTTCATAAGTTTTCCAGATTTTTAATAATTAGTTTACTATTTTTAATATTTTATTTAGATTAAATTTGTTTTTAATTCATAAAAAATAAAATAAACATCAAAAAATATAATTTCTTTTTCAAAAATTATTTTAATACATTTAGGTTTTATAAATTTGCATTATGAGTTTTTAAAGTTTTAATTTGTCAATTTAAGTTAATTAGTTAGTTTATTTTAGTTATTAATAAGTTTTTATTTGCTTTTAAATGTCGTTTGATTTTTAAGTTGCCTTAATTTCTTAGATTAGCATGCTTTTATGTGCTTTCCCTTTGCATTTTTAGATTTAGAAACCAAAACCAAAACTTTAATGATATTCAAGCTCGATTTGCGACATTAACGTGAATTTTCATTCACCTCTCACCAAGGAGAACGATACCCGTGTTGATTACGTATTATTCTTTTCTAAAAATGATTTGTATGATACTTTGCTTATGTATATGTATTTAATGTATATATATATTATATAGAGGGGTTTTTGAACGAACATCAAAATGGCGCCGCTGCTGGAGAGAGGTGTAGCGATTTTTGCGGGATTGTTTTTATTCGAGCCTTGAAGATCCTTTCCCCGTGAAAGTTTTCGTTTTATTTTATATAAAAATACAAAAATATATTTTCTATTCTTATTTTCTTTTATTTTAATTTTAAAAATAACCGTTTGCTAATTGTCGTTTCGGCTCATCTTTAGTTAACAAACTATAAGAGAGGTATAAGGTGGGTCGATCCTACGAACTTCGACCCGAAAGGAGAAGGTTTTTAAAACGCTTCGGTTACCAAAAATATTTTCCTTTCTTATTTTTTATTATTTCTTTTCCTTATGTATTAGTTGAAAAATCCATAAATATTCTTTTTATCCTCTTATTCATTTAATTCTTATTCTCTTTACCTTCTTATCCGATAATTCTTCAACATGTCTTGGTTTTCAAGATGCTCGTGGTGTGGAGGTCCGTTTAACGGTGGAAATTGTCGGCGTTGTACCAATGTGAGTTTCGGAGACGAGTTTGTCCGTAACCCCGATCCCATTTCAAATGATGAAACACCCGATTTTTCCTACCCACCTCCACAACCCCAAACATCTTCGCTCGACCAATTTCATTGTTTTCATTGTAAAGATCCGTTAGAAGATGGTATACGTTGTCAACGGTGTACTTGCAAGTGGTGTGGATATGCTCTTAGAGAAGGATCTTGTTGGATTTGCCCTTCAAGAGATGAAAATTCATCCATTGATGCTCCTAACTCTTTCAATGATCTTCCAAACGTTTTCACCCACCCTCCACAACCCTAGTACGAGACATACTCGTGTGAGTTATGTGGAAATGATTCTCACCATGGTTATGATTGTCCACCACGGTTCCCGCTTGTCTATGAGCAGGAACCGAGCTACAATCAAAACTTTAGTGATAATTATTATCCACAAAATTCACCGAGTTTTCCACAACAATATCTTTGCTGTGAAAACTGTGGGGGTCCTCATGAAAGTTTTCAGTGTCAACCGATGAATCAAAACTACTTTGAGCCTAATCCTAGCTATTCTGGTTTTGACCAACCCCCGCAGTATTCCATAAATCATCAAGAAGACCTTAATCAGCAGGGGATGAATGATGTGCACGATAGATGGGATAAAATGATTGAGTCTGGGAATAAACTTATACAATTCCTTGGTGAAATGTTACGAGAGCAGGCGGCTAATATTAGTAATCATACTACCGAGCCTTCGCGACGTTTCAATTCTTTTTATGATGACGATGATTACGAGGAGAGTACTATTCCTTTGAATGAAATTGTTTCTCAAATACCTCCGTCTATTGTAATCACACCCGTTTTACCAACTTTGGAGCCCGGTGACTCTCTCATAATGAGGAATGAGGAACTTAACACTATTCCTGAAAAGGAAACGAACGAATTCATAAAGTCTAGTGTTGAGAACCTTGTTCCAATCCCAAGTGAGTTCGAGGATACATCCGGGAGTGATAGTGATTGTGATTTACCTTTGTGTAATAATTTCTCTCCCATTAACATTCCTGAGGGAAAATCCCTGACTTTCTCTAACCCTCTCTTCGATTCAAATGATGATTTTACCTCTAGTGATGACGAGTCACTATCCGATAATGACAGTCCGAAAGATAATGTTAAAATTTACTCGAACCCTCTTTTCGAATTCGATGACGAATACATCCCTAGTGACGTAAATCCTCTTTTTGATGAGGTGTTAGAGGATATCGAGAGTAAGGACTCTTATGTTTCTAACCTTGATGAGTCGACTTTGTTAGTCACACCTCTTTCCGATACTAATGAGGATGAATGTTTCAACCCAAGTGGCGACGTTGATGAGATTGAGTTTCTACTTCACCGTGATCCGTCTACTCCTAAGATAAGCGTTGCTTCCATTCTCGAGGGGTTCACCGATTAACCACCTCTCGAAGAGAATGATGATTTATTTGATATGTAATCTAAAGAAAATGAATGGAAGAAGATTTGTACGATGCTCCAATTAATAATTTGAAGAGTATGGTCAAAGTTTTCGACCCCGGCATTCATGAGAAAAATTTTCTCCAACATATGTGAGCTTACCCTTTGAGGATCGCCATTATCTTTCCTTCACATATTTTATCCGAATTTTTCTTCCTTATTTCACCTATCCGGTGGATTCTTCTCTTCCTCTCTCCTCCGAGAGTGAGGATATCATTTTTGACCCCGACATCTTTGCTTTAAGTTTTTATTCCTTAGAGCCGGTGGCATATGCAAGTCCGATGGAAGTTTGCTCTTCCACGTGTTTCGTCCCTAATATCACGATGATATGGGGAGAGTCAAGCTAGAGACTCGCAAAAAAAACAAACGCTTCGTGAGTGGAAACCCATGCTTATCCTTAGTAGTAGTATATTAGTATAATATTTATTAATAAGTGTGATGTGAGGAGGCTTGCCTTTTCCTTTCTCGTGTTTCGTGGTTTGTATTTTATGTCCAGGATTGCCCGGATTATGAAGACTCTCGTGCTCGTGGTTTTGTCCATCGTTCACTCGATCTCCAATCCTTCGCACACTTATATATGGGAATCCGATATCATAGATCCTATTGATTAACGTTTATCTATTAAGCATGATTAATAAACGGCTTTAGATTCGTGTAGAGACCCCTTAATATTTGGATAATGCATTGAAATTAGTATGGGGGTGACAGTCTCACATTGAGGACAATGTGTAGTTCTAGTATGGGGGGATCTTTTGATTTGATCTTACTTGCATTTGCCCTGTCTTCACGTAACCCCATTTTTGCCAACAAAAATATGTGATTTTATGCCAAAATTTAATTTTTTTCAAAAATAGAATAAGTGTTTTGACACATAGTTTTGTCTTTTTAAGAATAAATTTTGACTTGATCGAGCATGTTGCGCTCTAGCTTGCCCCTTAACTTATATAAATTTAAGCTTTTGCTAGTCTTTTATACAAGAAGCTTTAAAACGCGAATTCTAGCTTGAAAAAGCCAAGAGTTTGCAAGTTTCCATGATAGTCTTTAAATATGCAAAGCTTGTTTTATTAGACTAAGCATTCGCGGATCTTTTTATTAAAGATTTTAAATTTGCGAAGAACGAAAAATGATAGAGTTTTATATAAGTTAGATGCTAAACATGGAGTAGTTGGAACTCTTTAGAGCTCATAGAGGTTAATTGTGGCTTTTTGCTCCCATCAGCTTAATAAACGTTATATAATTGTTGAATAAATAAAGTTTCTTTGGTTTTTGCGATTCTTAGTTTAAATCACTTCGTAGAGATTCCTTCTGGTGAAAGTAAGGTACACATCGAGGTTTTGTCAGTGTTGTGGGGAAATAGGCTACCGATTCTTGATGGCTCGCTACCGTTGTCTAGGTAGTTAAAAGACCACATGACTTGAAATTTGGCTATAATAATAATAATAATATAATAAACCGAAATAAGACTTCTGGATCATGGTAGGTTCGTATACCGATTTGACCGTCGTTTAAAGGGTGGAGGTAATAATAATAATAACTGTGGGCTGATAAAAGTTTACTGTCTCTGGTCGGTTCGCTGCCGATGTGGCAGTCTTCTAAATAAGGCACATAGAATAAAAATCCGAGACTGATAAAAGTTTGTTGCATCTAGTCGGTTCGCTGCCGATGTTGCAGCCTTCAAAAAGGTCGAGGAATATACCGAGGTCGAAATAAGACTCCTGGACCATGGTCGGCTTGCATACCGATGTGTCAGTTGTTTAAAGGACCGATGTTTAATAATGTTGCAATAATAATAAGAATAAAGCCAAATTTCAACTCTAGGGTTATCTAAATAAAGCCTCCGTTTCTGGACTCGTAGTTGAGTTGTTTCAAATGAAATAAAAATGATAACCCTTAAATCATGCGAAATTAGAACCTTATTCTCACCATATCGTCTCTTTAGGAAAGGATTTCAAACTAATTATGGTCTAAACCGGGTTTACTTTATATGAATAAGGACATAATTTATTTGTCGCCAATAATAAAAATAAAATCTTTAGAGGATTTAGGAATAAGTGAACAGAAAATAGCTATGCATACACAATTTGCATTTATGAGTAATGTTAGCATCTTAACTTGTATTTAACAATGATTTTATTTTTAAGCTTATTTTGGGGCGGGTGATAAATCGAGGACGATGAGTTTATCTTTTTGGACACTATTTAAAAGTGTTTCTTGTATAGTGATCCTAAAAGTTATGATTAAATTATGAAAGTTAAACATGTTGTAGTTTCCGTTTATAAGAAG